>JABFPT010000090.1:3902-70537 GCA_022817245.1 Nixonia krombeini | reverse complement strand
GGGATGGGGAGTGGGGAGAGGTGGCGAGGGAGAGCGGGAAATGGTGTTGGCGGGGGGGGGGTACATGGCGCCGCCCCCCCCGCCCACAGACACGAGTTTGCGGTCCGGGACTGGCGGAGGGAGCAGTCAACGTGTGGGAATTTCACGGGATCGAGATGCGGCGCGAGGGGGGGGGGGTTCGAAACGAGCGAAAGGGGGGGGGGGTTGGCGATTGGCATTTAAGTAGCGGTCGGATGACCGCCGCCGCCTCCGGATCAATACGCCGCCCCTGGGGCAAGTGTGCAGGAAGCAGCACCCTCCCTTTTCGTCCACCTTTCGCCCTCGACGCCGCGCGCTCCGCCGCTCTTCCATTTCCTCCTTCTCTTTCTCCTCTTCCTGTTCCTCCTGTTCCTGCCCGAAACCGTGGCGGACGGAGCCGAACTCGCCGTCTCTCTCCGTGGAAACCCTTTGCCGACCGCCGCCCCATCTCTCTCCCCCGTCCACCATCCCTTCCCACGTCTTTCATACCCCAATCACCCCCGCGCCTCCTCATCTTTCTACTCAACTTAACTTCCTAACCGTAGCAGCCGCCGACGCCACCGCCGCCGCTGCCGCCACAGCGTGCTGAGAATATCCGGAAGCACTTGTGGAAAATGAAGCGAACCGACGACCGGATTCGTGCTATACCCCGACCTTTTCCGCTCTCTATGATTTGCACTCTCTGTGTACCGACGCCAGGCGGGGAAAAACTTCGATTGAAGTCGAAAGAAAAATACGCTGTAATTCGGAGCTCTGCGTGGCAAGGTCCTGCCATACGCTAATCCTCGTCTGGACCACCAGCGACTGGAATCGTTACGCTCTTTTTCCTTTTTCACTCATTCGACATTATTGAACTAAAGCGAATTCATTAGACTCGTCAATTTGCTTTCCTATTGGCTTCTACGAATGCTTTTCTAACGTGAAAGGTAAACACGTATTACAAACGTTTTTGAATCGATATGAATGTATGGCGGTGCTTATGACGAATATTTATTTACGAACAATATATTCTGAACTACCGAAATTGATTCGATGCGAATAAATAGTCTTCTTCCATTAATTATTGATCAAGTTTTTCAGTTCAAGGAGTACTAAAATAAAGCAGGACATTTATTAATATTATTTATTTGAACCAGACTTATCGAAGATTATCGAAGGAGATTTATCGAAGACTTCGACGTGGGAGATGCAAAAACCGGGTAACAAAGGTAAAAATACCAAATACTAGATGAAAATATTCTTAAATATAATCTGTCTGGCGTTTGAGAGGAAATAAATGGATTCTCGACACAGCGGTATTGGCCCTGAATCATTGTCAAGATTCTTGATTAATGTCAACACATAAGACTTCGGAGCGGTTACATATGACTATGTCATAGAGCGGCGTTCATCGGTCAGCAGTTTTTGTCAGTCCGATTTAGTAATTGTCGGTTCTCTCATACGTGAAAAAAGGGCTGCTTTATATTCTTGTATCCGTGCTAGTCACCGACTGCAAACTGACTTCTCACTTTGTGCGCAACGCGCGATGGACACAAATGCCACTCGGTGTATCAGCTTAGGTGTCTGTACCAAATCAGTGTTTTGTATGTTTAAAGTTATAACAGAGCTCGAGTAACGCGTTTTGAAAATATCATGCGACGACCAGCGGCTCTCAATTTGCTCATTTTCAGAAATCTGCCGCTGTGACTTTGTTCCAAGCCCCTCAATCTTTATTTTATTCGATACGAATGTATTTCGATGAAAGTGGACATGTTGTGTGTCATAAACTGAGAAAATGTTAACTAAAGAAACTACCAAATGTCAACAGTATTGAAAAATAAAGATATAAAATATGTGGATAGCGAATAGTGAAGTTTTGATTAACAAAGTATATTACTGATATAATATATAATACGTGTAAATGAAATTTTTGTTTCATTTATTCTACCATAAAACAAAATGTAAAGAAAGGCTGCGATAGTTAACAAGCTGAGCACGTCAGTTTTCATGTACTTAGTTAAATGAATACGTGGACATATGAGAAGAATATATTTGTATTACACACATATCAATTGTACGAAGCTCGATAACTGAAAAATATCCGGAAAAAGCAAACGTTTTACTTCGAGAATGTATTAATTAATTCTTCATTAATAATGACTGATAAATGAATCATTAATTTCGTCAGTGAAGTATGTATATATACACATATAAATATCGGCCGGCTTCTCATATAACATATGGGGAAGTTCACGTTGCATTTGTTGCATAATGGTTGAACAACAACGCATATGAATGATGCCTTAGTAATGAAAATGGGTATTATTTATCAGTCCACGGTATTGCATCGCGATATCGATGTTCGAAAGTATTAAATAATATTTAAGTTTCTTATGAATCAACCCGGACATTTAATGACAGTAAACTTTCACTATAATTTTCGCTGCACATTGTACCATGAAATATCTGTGCTCATTAGTTTATGTTAATTTTTTGACGTTCGAGAACATAGAACAGTAATAAAATGTTTGTCGTGATTAATGTCGGGATGCAAAAAAACACGATTTACAATGTCGTGCGTTAACGTATCTTTTCAATATAGTGTCTCAATTCGCGTCGATTACCGTTGTGCCGTGCCATTGGCAATATTCGTCGTCCAGTCGGAGATTTAAATTTAATTATCTTTTGAAAATAATTGCGTATGTCTATCAAATTTCATGAAACACTGTAGCAAAATAAGATAAATGTACGTTGGAATTGTAGCGTCATTATCCAATGATTAATAATATGTATTTACTTATGTATAACATAATTACTAATTTCCTCTTTAATTCCCAAAATAATTACACTTGATTGTCCGTCAAGATGACGTAATGACATGTGCGATAATTACGGCAGGCCACGAGATTCTCCAAAAAGTCAGAAGGCCCGGAATTTGCGGGAGGCGATTTGGTTGATTTCGCGTGGCTCGATCGAAATATTGCCAGAAGGTTGATGAACGACTGAGCACCGCTTTCGTGGCGCGTTCGCGCATCCAGAAACAACACGGGGCATATAAAATACGAGACTTGTTAACAATGTTCGCACCTCTCGGCAAGAGTTCTGTAGCGCAGCGTCGGCGAACGGCGGAGTGAGGGAGGGATTACGAGCGTGCGCGTGCGCACGTACGTGCGAGAACCGCGGCACACAAGCTCCGCTATCGCGAGATGGTTTCTCTCTACCTTTGGCGAAGACCCTTTCGGCGACGGCGACCTTCGCCCCGGAGATCCTGCGGAGATACTTTATTCCCGGGGATTTTTACGAGCCGATATATCACACATCGACTCGAGAGAAACGCGACGGGATTGGCATTATATGCCATGCTATGCGCCAAGCTACAAGGACCAGGGCGCGATTCCTGCCTGCTGCCCTCTGTCCTTCCAAACGTCAAACTCAATTCCATGCTCAAATAAAAACGTGTTAAAGATTCTATACATGGGAAAAAGTCAGTTCACAGAATGTTGCAAAATTGATTTCTGTTATCACCTACCGTTTTGCGTAATCAGAGTTTACGGAATAGGGTGTGTTGGCTTAAGTTGTGTAGACTGACAAGATACGCATTTGAAACACGTTTTCTTAACTTTGGAAGATATCACTATGGAGGTGCGGATGTGCGCGCAATTTATTCTTGGATTTCATAATAACAAGGTGATATACCGGAATACCGTGTATCCATGGTATATGCACCGCCGGTGTATACACATCCACGCGCGTGTATGTAAGTTGCGGGCGTAAGTGCCACGAAGCCGAGTTCAGTATCCATAACTCACCTGGCCAAAGCGTCCACCCCTTCGTGTTACTCGCCACCTCTGTTCGTCCCCTTTCTCGGCGAGCGACGCGGCGCAGGAGGACGCGTTACTTATGTCATTCACGGCAATCTCGTGCCCGGCACACGTGTGTGATTTTAACGGGTCAACATTTTTCTGCGGCTGGATGCGAAGAGCAGAAATGTTTGCTCCCGCGCATCATAAATTCGCCGGTTATCGTATAAATCATCGGTTTCGTTCTTAATCTCGTGGGCGATTCAGCTGGGCCGAAAACATTGCGCTGTCGTACGCCGAGCATTTTTTCGATCCAACTTTCGAAGCGAAGGAAAGAGCGCGCGGGTGAATTTTTTCGATTTCTATCGTCGAACGCGTTGCTTCGTGAACGGTATCACGAGCGAACGCGAGAAAGCCTCGTCATTACCGTATTACTTCGCTTCCAGCTATTTTTCAATTTATCGGTATCACGAGCAGAGTTAATTAACCATTAATTATTATGGCCGGTAACTATTCCCCCGTTTCTTTTCCTCTGAAGTTACGAAACCCACGGATCATCGGAAACGATCGCTTCGTGCTGGTCAAACAATGCGTAAGTCGGGAGGGCCGGGACTATTCCTAATTAATGCGGAGCCAGAGTTTCGCGACCTTGGCGGTTGGACATTAGGTGCACGCGAGGCGTCCTAATAGCTTGTATTATTACAACTGTGAGAGCTTTTTTCTTCTGCGATGTACCCCCCCCCCCCTTTCTCCCTACTCTGTAGAGCACAAGGTTCTCGCTCGTTGGGACAGGCAATTGTCCCGTGTCAGGGGGCCATCAACGTACGGATTTTAGGACGAATACAAATTCGTAGGAGGTCGTGGCGCGTCGCATCGATCGGCTCGCGTGTGTCACTTCATTTACAGAAGTGTGGTCGAGCGGCGTGATGACTGATATTTGGCTGTTAGCGAAAGAGAGTTGGTCCCCTGCCTTTCATTACGCGCCATTACGGGTCGTTTTCGTTTAACGGCGGACGGATCAGCAAGGTGTGGCCTTCGCGGCAAAAAGTCGTTGGTCACACAACTCCGATCGATCGTGGGTTGGCGCCCCAATCGGAAATTGCCGCTCGATGCGGCTGGTTGCGGCGACGTTTCCCTGACAAGCGATCGCGATAAATGTCCCTCGCGTATCTAATTTTCGCAAAGAACAATCGCTCGACCATTGGTCGATTAGTTCTGCTTTCAGTGAATTAAAACACGAATAAATGGTTTTTGGAATCAGGCGAAAGAGAACGACGGGAAATGCAAGGCTCGATTATGGCGGAATTAAACAACCGGCCTGGTCGTTCATCAAAACGCTCTTCTCTGCCTTTTTAATCTCGTTGCCGTGCAGGCGAATCCGATGAAAAAAGTCGTCGGTGTATTATCCCGTGGAAATCAACCGTTGAAACGGAGAACACACGGCTGGGGTTAATCCGGCGAGGATTTAATGTCCATTTGCAGATCGCGAGGTGGCGCCTGCTCTGCTCTTTGGGATTTCCGAGACTCAGCCACGCGTTGGAGATTTTTTAATGTCACGAGAGGAAAACAATTTGCAGCAACAGCCGTTGACAGGCGCGTGCACATTCGTTTAACACACACGCGCGGTACTGCTTGTCGACAATGGGGAGAGACTTGAGCGTACCGGCCAATTCTTTGGAATTTAATAAACGACAACTGAGATATTTCTTTCTTACCGTTGAGTTGCATTAAATCGGCGCGTTGATTCAATGTATCGTAGAGGTACGTGAACTTTATTCCATTGCTTGCTCCTTCGTTCGGCGTTGTTCGTACATTTTTATAAGCGGAACTCGTCACTCGAATTAATAACGCCAATATGGCGAACTGGGAGAAATTTCGTGCGTTAACGTAAGGTTGACTTAAACTGCAACATAAAAACAATCGTTGTCCTTCCTTGCCTCAAGGCTGCATCACCTTGTAATGAAAAAGCCAACACAAACCAACAACGTTTACGATTTACTTACATCTCATCGTTCAATCAATGTTTATTTGTAAAATTGTGGTAATCGTTAATTGTGTATAAGTAAGTTCTGTACAATTTTTTCCTACATTTATGCTGTTGCAGAAATATGAAGTTCATAACTTTGGCATAAATTAATACATCATTTTATGCGTCTTGTCGTCTACTGTTTTAAGCGTGTCTCGGTTAAGGGAGGTGTCCCAAAGTAGGCTGCTTTTGTTCCATAATTTGCCGGGACGGCGTATTTTAGGACGGCCTGTTTTATGAGTGAAAGAGCGAGCAATCGGGGTGATATTATTTCATCGGGGTAAGAAAAGATACGGCGTCCGAGTTGGCTCAGAGCGTGACTTAGTAGTCCTGCGGGTGTCGTCCGTCAGAGCCGCCATTTCCCCGCTGCAAGGCTTCCCACTTTGCGATACTTTGTCGCCTCTCGAATATATTTATCGGCGTTGGCCCCTTGCCGCTTTTTTCCATCGCCACCCTTTGCGGCAGAAACGGCACGTGAGCTCTATTGCCCCGACGCCGTCGCAACCACCGCTTTAGCATACGCGAGAAAGACGAGGAGGCTGTTCATCACCGGGAACCGGCGCATCCGTGCCGTTCATTCCGCTACATTTGAACGCTGCGCTTGGACGATATTTATCACACAAATTGCCATTGTGGTCGCGACAATATGCTAAACCTGTGGCTGTTAGCATTTCGTTATTTCGCCGGGCCGAACAACACGGACAAGCGTGCTGTTCATATAAATCAAACCGGCTCGCCAGATTTCTTCTTTTTCGCTGGGAATGTTACAACGCTGAACGAATGCGATTGATTATTTTGAGTTATTAAATGTATTACACAGTGGAAACGAAAACGTTCAGCGTAAACCGATTTTAATTTCGTTTATTTCATTGTTAAAGAATCGGTATGTTTTATCGTAAATTGATAATGTAATTAATATTGAATATTGTTACATATATGTACACGTGGGTACGGACGATTAAATGAATTTCAAATCGATTGTTAATCCAGTTATTGTTTTGCGGACACTTTTAACAGCTTTTTGCAGGGTTTGTTGTGCGTCAATAGAAGAAACATGCAAGCATGTCTATTGAATTTGCGTTGGCAAAGATAATTAACTCAATTTTTTAATGTGCATTTTGAATTCACTGAATGCTCTATATTTTATTTTATACACACATATAAAATAAATTTGCTACACATAATACTGTACTTATTTTGACCAAGAAACATAACATTTTAGTTATTAGTAAATGAACAGTAGAAACACTTTACATTTTTTTGTACCATGTAGTTCATTAGTAATCAATATCTATCAATATGTAAAAATGTGGAGTAAATTACTTTTGTCAGCGGTCAAACAAAAGAAACGAAAGCACACAAAACTTTATGGTCACAGATTAGTGGTGGGAGATCATTCCTTCGACAGCACAAGTCTGGGATTTATGAATCAGTATCGTTCTGTGAAAGGTACACGCAAATAGTATACAAAGATCGGAAATATTAGTTCGTGTGTTCGTGTCAGTTCAACTCAATTATTTTCATGAAGCTCGGGGAAGCAGGTATGCTGTATATTTTTGAAAGTACTAAATACTTTTTTCTTGTTTACTAACATATTTTTACTAACTTCTTCAAAGAGTACAAACATCTTTCTTTTTTTCTTTTGTTTGTCCGGCAGTTCCGCCGATGAATTTTACATAATTTGATCTAAAAATAAATTTATTTTTTCACAAGGCATGTTTCGTTGCTTGTAGTAAATGTTGAACAAATTAGTCTAATTGTGTACATCGGGTTTGTTGTATCTGGAATTCCTGTGTAACAAAATGACGAACAAAAGAACAAGTAAGCAGATGTTTATTTTTCCGGGTATCCATTCAAGGGGTGAAGTTGAGTTTGAGTGTTGGAAAGGTAATGGCGAGCGGAGTATAACACGGAGTGGGAGAAGTGATTCGGTGAACGGCCAGATAAACACAAATCCACGAACTCATTAATAAGCTGCGGTTCGTATGTAGGATTTGCGGGAGCGCACACGCGCGTTAATTTATACTTGAAGTTCTGACGCAGCCCGGTCAAATTAATTTGCAACGATGAACGAATGCTCGCGTTATTATCACTGTCCGTCGAGTTCGCAAGATTAGCCGTGTCCATAATGTATTCCTGCGAGCGGTGATAAATCGAGAGGCCGAAATCCGGATTACACGCGCTCGGCCGTATTGTCGCGTAACTGCTTTCACGTTTTTATCGTATCGGAATTATTCATCGACTCGTTAACTCACCTCGCCGGCCAAACCGTGTAACGATTAATTCGGCCGCGTGTAATTACGAAGACGGATCGCCGAAAACAGTGACAGTCGCAAAAAAGCAAAAGAACGAAATCTCTCGACGTTTCAGGCGAGCGGGTCGAACGGCGTTGTGCCCTCGTCAACACTGTGACCCGCTCTTTATGTATATTAACAAAGATTCGATGTGGGTATCGAGAGACGCGGGGATTTGTAGCAACCGTATCGACGGGGAACAGAAATGTCATGCCGCTCGATGACGGAACTCGGTGTCCTTCCTTTTTTCGACACTGGCGAAAAGTGCTGGTAATTCTACGCGTGGCAACATTCGAACATTCGATGCATCGGAGCCTCATTCTTATTCCGAGCTGATCGAGAACCGATCGGCGGAATAATTTTTCATTCGGACGTCAACGCTTGAGGTCGGCACTGATTCAAAACACAAAAAAAAGAGGGAAAGAAAAAATTGACCGCTAATTAATTTTAACGATTGCATAAATATTGACGAACGGTGAGAATGCGGAGAAAGGGAGAAAGTAGCGGCTTTTCACCTGCGCCATCTGTCGCCTTCTTTTTGGAAAACGAGCCGATTTTGAAAATGATGTTTCCGGACAGTGATTGTATGAAGAAGAGGCGATGAATTTCATTTGTAAGAGGCGAACGACGCTGTACACACGCACACCTGTGCGGCCTTGGACGCAGCGGACGCGGTATAAAGTAAACCTGCTCTCGCGGCGTAACAACGAGGTGATAAATATATTTGTGACTCGTAAAAAGTTTATTGCATCTTGGGTGGTGCATTATTACATGTATCTTTATACACACATACGTAGACGGGCATCTAATTATTAAACAAATAGACAAAAATGCGGTCTTTTACGAAAACACCGGCCTTTACATTCACTTAAGCTCGTAATAAAATTCGCGACGTTTGATCGCCGTTATTTATAGAGGTATGAAATTTTGAAGTATTCCCGCCACGGCAACATTTCCCGTTATATTATGCACGTCCGTAATCTGTCGCATGTTCGTTGATATAAGCCTCGCAGACCTAATATAAGTTCCGGACTGCGATGCTTTCGTCCGCGATTCGTATGTCGCCCGGCGTGTCGGCTCGGAGCAAAACATCCCCGGCCGGTAGTTTTATGGTGGTACGGAATATCGTCTGTACATAAAGACACATGGCGGGGGGGTCGCATCGCTTCATTTGTCTTTATATTAACGCCGCGCGAACCGCCGCTCCTGCGACTTCCCGCAGCAAACTTGGCTTTCAGCATCGTCATAAAAACCGCTCGTTTTTCGCAAGACGATCGATCGAGCGATTTTCTTAACCACTGCTCTTTATGTTACAGTCAATTAGATGCACCGTGAATGGTTGCTCCTGCGAGTCGTTCACGCCCGGTAAACGCCACCTGCGCTGCTGCGACAAGTGTCACCACGGATGGGTACCACATGGTAAGTGACATCTTTTGACAGCTCATTTTTGACAGAACTTGAATTTGCATTTCACAACTTAGGGAACGACTTTTCCCGTGTCAACTCTGTTTGTATTGCAACAGCGAAAACGTCCCACGGGAAGGAATTCAATTTTCCGGCGATGACCAGTGCCATCTTTCGCGCACAATCCTCCGTGCGCCCTCTTCCATCCTCCGACTCTGTCCTCTTCTCTCTCGCTCCCTCCGCCGATATAAGATCTTGGACTTTATGCGCTCGTAAGTTTTTCGAACGTATAGAGGCGATTGGCCATTCGACTTTCGCGGCTGCGATACACGACTGACTTATACAGGGTGTCTTCGCTACGGGCCAGCCACACATAAGACACTCGCACCATCTATGTAAGTCATACATTTTTATTGAACGCAATTCCATCTTCATGACTATCCTGTTCGCCCGTTTTTACATGTTGTATGTTCAACGGTGCGACGCGGACTAATCTCTTGAATAGTTGAGTAAAGTCACCATGATGGAGGGATGGTCATTACCGGATGTGTAAATTGTTGCAAAAATCGGAGGCGAAAGAGACACTGTTTCCGTAGCGAAGTAACGCGAACGTGGCATTTAATGCGAGAAATCACCATAATAATGGTTGGCTGGAGGGAGAGAGAATAAAATGGTCGGCCGGAGAAAAATGCAACGAGGCGTATAGTGAGCAACGTAGCCGGTCCCGAGGGACACACCGGGACGAAATTGATATGTATTCCACGCCGCCTCCAATCTATCGCGGGTCAAGCAGGCGGAATTTTAAGAGCGATCGGTACACGTAGCCGGTCTGTACTTGCCATCGTGTGTATTTGATATACGCCTGAGTATACGTGCACCAGGGGGTCGCTGTGATCGAGTGTGCCGGGTATAAGGTGTTCCGATGTGAAATTCATCGCGCACGCTGACACAAAAAATTTGTTGCTACACAAAAATGTGCTCTGCCTTTTTATCCAGACGGTACGAAGGTGCCGCATCGTTTTTTTCGATGCGCAAAGCTTTTCATACGACTTGTATCATGACTAATTCCGCATCTGAACTTTCGAAAAGGCTCACTTCCTTACACTTAAACAGTGAACATTTGCTAATTCGACTATGAAATACTGTTTCGATGTAATATGTTAACAGAACAATCTTTCTTTTTCATTTCTTTTTACTACCTTAATAGACCACAGTTTTCATATAAATTTATATATATGTTTGTAAGAAACAAGAGGTGAGTTTAAAACATGTAAGAAATCGTGATAAAATGTCCGATGAGACAATGATGATATTTCTCTGCGCGAGAGCGTTTGTGCCTGAAAGCGCAATGAAATAATCGTCTTGGTCTGAGCCAAGTTCTCGCGTACGTTCGGCGCGGTGCTCCAACAAAGGCATTTTTCACGTCGGCATCGTCGCGAGGTTCTCGCACGGATAAAAGGGAGGGGCCTTTTTAAATTGTAACGAGCTGCCAAAGGATGAGTTATGCGCCGGCCGACTGTCATCCCGCCGGGTCCAGATTCGTCCCCACCAAGCCGCGCCGCGTATAAAGTGTCAGGCACGAAAATATAAACATATACATGCGTAGCCCCCAGCCAATCGGCCACCCCGTCCACCCCACATCATGAATATATTTACATTGATCGCTCGCCTCGGCATTTTTCATTTCGCCCTTGCGTCAGCCGCTCTTTCGTGAAAGTGCGTCTAACGCGGACGCGGCCTCCTCATCGGTCCTTCCTCCGCGCGCGAATGCGCGTTACATGTCTTATTTATACGTCGCCTGGGGATGGACCGGGCCTTGGATTGGAAACCCTGCAGCTACTTTGCGTAAGCGTGAACGATGAACTCGTCGATTTCCGACCTCGATCGCTCGAGCCAACGGCGAATCACGGCGCGGAAAAATGGAGCGAGACATTGTCGATAATCGGGCGACGAGCGTTTACGCGAAGCGAGTCGATTAATTCGTCCGTCTTTTAAAACGTTAGGCCGCAAAGCGGCGTCCGGTGCCCCGCGAGTTCGACTCGTCTCTGAAGCATCCCGTTCCAGGGCAATTAACTTCCTTCGAGCCTGGTCGTGCATGCGCGCCGCTTTGGTTTACTTTAGCGCTTTTTAATATGTCGGGAATATCGATCGCGCGGTCGTCTTCATCGAGCGCGCATCGTAAAACCGTTCATTACAGTCACCGGGTAATGAGGATAGTCTTTTGATAGCGGCAACCAGGCGGCTACTCGGCGTCGCTACTCGGCTCGAGCAGTGAGGCGGTGTCCCCCACAACTCCCGCCGACTCACTTACGCGATTGCTCATTTCATCCGGTTGTTCGCCGATTATGGGCATTTGTACACCACGACGTCAGTAAACGCAAGGGCAGCTTATCTACTTCCATCTCGCGCTTCCTTCACGGCACGTCGGCCGAATAGATGACGCCGAATATAAAAATGCTGCCCGCGTTAACGGCGCGGCTTCGATCGCGGCATTTATCATCGTCACTCGACAGGGTGCGTATCGGCGAAAGTGGCTGTCATGACGTCACGCGGAATTCATCGGGCGCATCTCGCAGCCAGTAATTTACGTTCCCGGCGAGTCGGAGAGTGCGTCTCGGTGACAGGATCCGAGAGGCGTGCGCGAGCCCAACATCTGCGCTTCCATCTGCGACGGCGACAGCTGTAGAGCAAAAGTAGGAACGAGGTAGAGCCGCCGAGGGCCACGGGCTAACCCTTGACGAAGAAGACGTCGAACTGGCCTTCTTCGCCACCCTCTGCTCGTCTCTCACCATAAACACCCTTTCCCCTCTCCTGTAGCTACGTCGCCGTCGTCGTCGCCCCCAGCCCCCTCCCCACCTTTCCCTCGCGCCATAAATCACAAAAGGCGTATATGAGCCGAGAGAACAACGCGCTCGGCCCGTTAATAAAAGGCAGATATTCCAAACTGTAAATTACGTGCGGCAGGGACGATACGTGAAAACCCCCTATTGTTGTGTCATTAAGAGGCACGACTAGTCAGTCGTTCCGAGGAGACTGCGATGAGGTCGCATTATCGGCTGTTACACGTCGGTGGAGGTTTCATGAAATTGCGCCCGACGGCTTTTTGTAGGCAGGGAATGCGCGTCGATTCGATCGCTCTGTTAAATTCATTACCCTGAAATGAGTCGTGTTCGCAAGAAACAAAGAACACGAGAGAAAAGAAGAAGAAAAATCGGAGTTTCAGTTTTCTGTATAGCCTATTTTTCATGAGCAGCGCTTCCCATTCTGGAGCCAAATAACAAAGTTTCGACCCCCATGGCGATTGACAAATGTTTTAATTTTGTTAATAATGTAAAAAGAAAATGTAATTCATAATTTACTTATAATTTATAAATTGTAAGTCACCATTTTTGACAGTAGCAAAATCATATTTCAAACGTTTCCTATTGACAAGGGAGTTGGTTGATAAATACACGTGGGATACCATTAAAACACTAATTTCGTTTAAACTTCGATGTAGGCAAGCATTGAATAAGACGTAGCGTAATTCGAAAAGCTCGTCCGGCGGGAATCCCATTATGCATACATGCAGAAAGAAAAACGGTTCTCGTATGTATAAGTTAGTTGTTGGCGAGGCCTAAAGCTATAGCTTAGCGCAGCTTATAGGCAAATCCAGCACCGCTATTAAGCGCGTTGCAAGCGCCTTTTGCCGCGTAAAACACCGACCGCCTATTTGTTCTAATACGAAACCAATGCTAATGACTATATATCACGTTCCCCCTCCGACCGTTCGACGGTTCCCTCGCTTGATCCCACGATCCGCGACACCATGAATCATACGTAGGATATTAATGTATTAATTTATCTTGCCTCGTCCTATCAAGAATCCTTTCTCCTTAAGGAAGCGACCTTTTCAAATGGGAAACTTCCGACCGCTCTCTGATCGATCGTCGAAAATCGTTATCCCTCGACGTCCTCGGCAAAGTCGCCGTTACGTTATATTTTGTCGCGGCATTATTTCGAGAGCCAATCAGCGGAGCCGCGGTGCGGCGTGTAAAAATAGACATGGAATATCAGAAAGTAGCACGGTATTGGGACAGAGTGAAAAGCGACGAAAAGAGACGCGGTTGGTGGGCCACGACGTGCTGCTGTAAACACTAAGGCGCCGCGACGCTTTACGACGCCTCGTGCCATGTTTAACTTATCCGAGACTTTCTGGCACTACAGTCATTTTCAGATCGCAAGAATAACGACATTGCGCGCTTTACGATCGTTCGCGCATTAGGCGTGTAAATATATGTTTTGCTCACTTTTCCCCGGAGGAAGCACGATTTCCGTCATCGTTTTTCTATCCTTTTATTGCGACATGTCATGTTCACAATGTGGTTGAAAAATGCAATTACCTCAAACTGTACATTAAAATCGCACAAACTTCACCTATTCTTTCAATAGGTGTAATAAACAACGATAAAAAAATCGACTACCTTTTGTTCCTGTACTTCGTGCTTATTATTAGAAACTGACTTGTAATAACTCAAAACGTATCTTAAAATTGACCTAAAAGTAATTATTGGAAAATGTATGACGAAAAATAAATATTTCCTGAATATTAAACACAATACCACAAATTCTATTTTAAGCTGATATCGGTGGCAAATTTTGTTATTCAATGTAATGCAAGATTCTATTAAAGCAAATTTAGTTGACATTAACTCTTCTTCTTGTCGTAATAAATGGTATGTTAAATCATGCAAATTGTTTACCTTATGATACGTTTACAAATAATCGATGGTTCCGAACCGGACTTACCTTATAACATACATAATAAAGTGTTTTTTAAAGTAGAAATTGTTCAAAACTGCATGTGTTACGCACGTTTGCCACCGGCCAGTACGCAAACGCTACAAACTATTTGCCAAAGTATATATAAACATTTAAGATAACGATTGCTGTATTGACCGTGCAGCGAAAAAGTGAATCAAGCTGTCGCTTTACGGTAAAGCGTATCCGATAACTCGCATCGGCATTCGCAGGTACGCCGGGCCCGTCAAGAAGCGGCGCTGCAGGTACACACAGACGGTCGGCAATTCGCCGGATTACGATTAAATATTGACGAGGTAGGCTGATTCAGATTAATGTGGCTGCAACCGCCGGATCCTCGATCCACGCTTCCGAGCCTGGGGAGCGTTATTTGTCTCATGTCGTGGGAGCCTCTTCGATATCTCTTTCCGCCGGTATAAGCGGCAGCGAATCGCCAGATTCCTGATTGCAGCGCCGAACACGCGGATTCTTCGGTACCTCGCATCTCCTCGAACTTTCCCTCCCGCGTTCGACTTCCGCTAGCGCGTATGACAGACGCTGGTTGTCGGGGGAGGCATTTATACCGAGATAACGTCCTGAGGGAATCTATTAACCCGGTGGATACGAATGCCGGGGCTTATTTACTCTCGTGTTGTTCGCGCGATAACGTCGAATCATGCCGAATTGTTTGCCTACGTGTTCCGTAAATAACGCGTGCTCGTTTGCGGCTTTTCCGAGAATGTAATGCGACTTTGTTAAGAGAATTTTTTGACAAAACGTATATTACATTGTTTTTTTTCTTCTTTCTTTTACACGACTAACCCCGAACTTTGTGACATTCTCTGTTTACATGTACATTTGTTTTTGCCATAGCTTTTTTTGTGACATAGTTTTTGCACGGAAACTCGCACTAAGGAACGATAATTTTAAATACTTGGTTTGTTTGGATATTCACGTTTGTTCATTATGTTTTAATTATATTATGCCCCCATTTTTGTAACGATAAATATTCGATTTCGAAACGAAAACAGTATGCATCATACTTTTAACAGTATCATAATTCGTTATAAAGTATATTAATTGTTCTAAAATAAAGTCGTTCTGTGATTTTAAATAAAATTAATGGAATGATATTGCTACATCACAAATACTATGTCTGTATGCTGTTTTGGTTAAAAATATGTTGTCCGAAAAAAGATAAGTTGATCGATTTTCTAAATATTCTTCAACACAGTATATCCAATAGTTATACAATAGAGTAAACTTAATCAACTATTTTCATCACAGCATAATTACATAAATATCAGCGATTGAAATGCGGAATGACAACGCGGTTATGAATAATCAGTTACTTCGAGCGTAAATTGCTCGAAGTTATTTATCTCAACACCAGTACTTTAGCGTTATAAATATCAAGAATCTACAATTCCCTGCAAGAAAAAAAATCGCGTTAAATAATAGATCAGCGTATCAGTGTTCGTAATCGAGCCACAGTTGGCGCAACTTTTGGCAGAACACACTGGCGATTACGGGCCGCCGCGTAGCAAGAGTTTCGTCCGGTCCTTGGCGTAATTAACGGCTAGCAGAGCACCCGGACAGGTCCGCGGTGTAATAATTAGTAATTGCCTGGCGTAATTAAATAATGTGTTTATCTCGACGCGATCTGCTACGCAGGCCAGGTATCGCCTCGGATCGGCGACGCTGCGGCGACAATCGCGATAAATCTCTCTTCGGGATGGACCATCCGCGAGAGATCGACGAGTGCGATAAGTGATTGTCGCGCGATTGATAACAGGGCCGGGTTAGACCCGACGCGCATCCGTCACCGTATTTGCGCGGGAAAAATCGATGGGCCCACGACACGGCCTTTATGGCTAACGATTTTTTTCCCCATTCGCCCGTTAGCCGTGCGATCAATTTATTTACGAGCCCATGCAGCATCATTTACATTGATTAATCGAGCTGATCAATCTCGCGTCTTCTCGTTCCTTCAATTTTTCGACGAAGCACTCGCGCGCTGCCCGCCGCCTTATTAATTCCTATTTGCCGCGCGTCGTCTTCTCTTTTCTATATTTCACGTGCATAAGCGTATCTCATTAGCGTGCGTAGAAATACCTTTGTGATGAATGCGTGTCACGGCGGCGCGATGCCGCCCAGTCGTGCAGCGGCAAGGGCGATCCTGGAGAGGACGGGGAGGAAGTGGGGGGAGACGTTTAACCGCAAAGAAGGCGATGCGGTCACGGGGTCCCCGCGAGATTAATGTGTCGCCAGCAATCACAGGTGATTGACAACATCCGTGACCGCGACAAAGCGCCGACGCGTAACCCCTTCCTCCACGCTTCTCCGATCTCACCAGCCCCGCGTCAAGATCCTTCTCTTGACACGTCGTCACCGACGCGAATAATTTGCCGCGTGTGACACGCGGACGGCCGTCATGCGACTCGATACACTCGAAATTCGCCAGCTCTCGTCTTCTCGCTCGCGCGGACGGTTTACGCTAATGAATGTGAAGGGTCGAGTCTCGCCGCGTCGTAAAAATGTACGCTTAATACCGTAAAGGATTTCTGATGAATAAAACATTTTCTTTATGAATTCGTTTCATTCGCTTTTTCGTTCCTCGATTGCTTATTGCAGGATGTCCCTTTTTACGTTTTATTCCACCTCCTTTTTTTTTTTTTATAATAACGATGCGACCAATCGTTATTCTCGTCAAGTGTTGATTTACCGCGGCTGGATAATCATAGTTCTCATTAACCGTACATCCGCAGATGTCAATGACGATAATCAAATCATACGCTGTAACGGCAACACACGTCGGTATATTCGGCTCCGATGATTATGCTCGCCTTCGTGCTTATACGGCAAACATAATTAATAATTGCGTGCTGGGGAGGGGGAGGGGGGATAATTGCGAAGAATCATCGTCCGCGTTAAAGGATGTCGGGTGCTAATTGAACAAGAACGTAACTGTCCGAATTCTCCTTCTCGGGTTGGTCGGCCGCCTTCGTCTCCGAGGTGCGATTCCCAGATATTTACATCTCCCGCGAGAGGCGAGCGGCGAAAAAGAGGGCGCGAAGTAGCCGCCGTGGCACGAGCCCAGTCGACCCCGCTCCGCTTTTTGCCGCTCCCCTCGCTCGTCTTGGAAGAAAGGGTTAATTAAAAACAACAAAAGCCATCCGCGCCGTTAACGCCCGTTTGCATGCGCCGCGGCAGTACGATGTCGGATCCCGCGAGCCCCCTCACCGCTTAACGAGTAGGTGGAAGACAGACGCTTCCCCGGATAAGCCCTGGCCATTTCGTTTCACGACTCTCTTTTATAATCTTCACGGGAAAACTGATGCTATTCAACTTTTTTTTCTCTCTTGTCTATTTTCCTCCTTTTACCATTCTAATCACCGCCTGCCTTGATCACCTTATTCACTACATTGCCATTGAATTTCGCGTTTCGATATAAATATAGTGAACCTTTCATTATTTCGCTCGTTCGTTACGTCGCGGCGGTTGCATTAATGCACCGCAATTACCGCCGGATAAAAATATAGTTGATGCGTGCAGCGTGCGTTATCGGGCCCGACGGCCACGAGACGGTTTAATTACCGCGAGTCAAAGCACGCCGGTAAATCTCCTCGGCGCGCTTGTAAATCGGGCCCGATGCGCCTCCCGAGGACGTGCAATCTCATTTTGGACAGCGCGTCCCGCTGCGCGGGTGGCGACGCGTCTGCCGCGCTCTCGCCGTCGTGTTCGCCGATCGCCGTCGATCCGTCGAACGCCGGACACTCTCGCGGTGAACGCGCGCCTCGAAATAGGACTTTAACGACTTCTCATTCCGGAGCGGCAGTTCCGAGAAGGAGGCTCTTAATAAACGCCGAATTTCGGCAAACGTGGCTTTCCACGTCACGGAGGGACGCGGCCAAATCCGAAAGTATCCGCAGTTGTTATGACAGTCAGCAATGGACCATCCATCATCGACTCTCGGTCCCGACGGGTCGAGAGCGAGGACCAACTTATCCAATATTTAAGGTTTTGTCCCTCGCGATCCGTCTGATATATCACTCGCATTAATATATATTTGCGGGGGGAGATAAATCGAGGCCGCCGTGATAAACTGGATTTGATGTGGACAAGAGGGCGCTCGGATCGCCAGACTTTGTTACGCGTCGTCGAGATTGCGAGTCGGAAAGTATTGTTGACGTCCCTGTAATAGAATCAAACTATTCGATACCCGAAATAATTAATTAGGAAGCGAAGCAGGGCTTTGATCACTGGCGGGGAGAGGAAAGCGCCAGGAACGATCGTAACGGTAATTTGTCGCTAGCGAAGTTTCGCGGTTCGCGTTATTGGATACGGTCCTGATAATTCTCTCCTAAATCATGTCTTACGCGTTGCGGAAGGACGCCGGATTGCAGAGGGTCTCTCTAATTTCGTACGGGTCTCAGCGGGGTCGTGGATTATGCGGGCCGGGTAAAGGGTTGATCCTCTCGGGAGACGTGCGTCGACGCGACGACACTGCCGCGTTCCCGTTTAATAGAATACAAGCCGCTTTCTCATAAACGGCTACAAGAAGATCAACAGTCGCCGCTCGCGTTCGTCCCGAGGTGCCTTCCATCTAATCTATTTCATTAACATTTTTACGAAGATCGGCCTGACACAGACGTTGCACCCATCCCACGTTTCCTCCTTTTCTGTCCTTCTTCCCTTGCTCCCTTCTTTCCTTCTTTCGAATATTG
The DNA here is from genome assembly GCA_022817245.1 of Nixonia krombeini. Lineage (NCBI taxonomy): Eukaryota > Metazoa > Arthropoda > Insecta > Hymenoptera > Scelionidae > Nixonia > Nixonia krombeini. The sequence continues at coordinate 51,510 of JABFPT010000090.1, read as the reverse complement.
TTATTTTGATGCACTTTGATCACGGTTCTCTATTCTTGATTTAATCAGGGAATGACTTACCGCGCGATAACGTTTATGAAATTGGCGTGAAAGCCGAGCCAGCGGACATTTTCGCAACTCGATAAAGGTCCGCGATAATTCGCTTTATCCGGGGGCGATATATTTTCGTCACAGCGGTGCATGCCAACGTTCGGAGAAGTTCGATAAACGCCACGCTCTCGGTAGATGTCACGAAGAGGGTTATCGCCGAGACAACCGGCCTATGACATCGAACAGTCTGTGTCACTAGATGAACCCACTATCGCGAAACATTAATTATTATTGCCTCTTCGACACTTTTCGAAGCCGCTTGGAAAATATTATTTACGTCCCCGATAACGCTCCGAGCGATAGTCCAATCGTTGTCTCGGGTGCCATTTCATTGGAAATGACATTGTCGTCTTATCATGCATTTTACATACACTCGTGTTTCTTAAGTGTTTACGCGGTTAGAAACTAACTGAAATCAGTTAAAGACAAAAATGGGCTTTGTTTGATCGACGAGTATTAATCGGTTCAACACAAACGCTTTTCTTTTTCAACACAAACGCAAATAAATGTATTTTTGTTCGCAACTCGTTCCGATCGCGCATTGCAAAAATGTTCATTTGCCATTAATCATGGATCGGTTTTATAAATGATATTTTGCAAGTCATAAATCATCTAAAAAGTATACATTTTTAATTAGTCACATTGCAACTAGTATAAATATGATTTATTAGATTTCTGTAACGACCGTTACTTTTGCTTTATTTCTGAGCAAAGTGGAGAAAAATTTTTTAACTCAAATTCAAAGAAAGGAAGAGAACAAAAGAGACGTTGTTATCATAACAAATTCATTAAAAAGTGCGTACCTTGTCATATTTTGTCGGAATTGGTCATTGCGCACGAATATAATATCCGTTACTCGAGTAATCGTCGCTTTACGAAGATTATTAAAACGAAATTGTCGAACGTTTACGAAAGGAGGAGGAACTTCTTTACAGCCTCGCGCGAGGTTCGTAGGTGCGGGCACACACGTAGATACACACTCGCGTGTGTACATGGCACATCGGAGTTATGAATGGAAGCAGTGTGCGGTCACGTCAATGCGTGAAGCGTGCGTGAGGTTAGTTACGCGCCGTTTGTCGGCCCCAGGGGTGTTCGCAGTCGTTTATACCAGCAACTTACACCGATACGAGAGCTTAATTACAACGCACTCCCTGTCGCCGTTCGCTTGAAAAATATTTCCTCGTCAATTAATTGAGCTTTAATCTATTCGCGGCGATCCGAGTCGAAAAAGATGTTAAATTTACCGCACACGTGGCCAGTGTAACGAGCCGGGGTATATTTGCGTAAATGTTGTGTAGCGTAACGGCGAGGTGAGCCTGCTTTAGCAAATATAACGTAATTTGTAAGCCAATTATATAACCGCTCGCAACGGCCGATTAAACGCGAAATGTTTATAATCATCTGCCATTCGCACGATTGTTTAAAACGTAACGTTGCACGCAAAATCTCTTTCGTGGTAAAACATTTTGCAAGCAAAGGCTCGGTAAAGAGTGAGACTCCATTGAAATTGTATCATCGCGTTTGGACGGTTCTGCGGGCGAGTGCGCGGATTACAGGGCGCGTGATTAATTGTAAACGAATTTCCCCGGTGATCGTTGCAAGTTTTATTGAACGATGCGTCGATGATGTTTGGAATTGCGCGAGGGAAATCGCGTATGAAACGCGACGCAATAATGAAGTGGGAAAATGGGAAACTAAACAAAGCCTGGCGCAATATACCCGTCATGGCGATTTATACACTCGTAAAATTGTTAATAACGGGGCGAAAGGAGCTTACGCATTTTTGAATACTTTCCGAATTACCGAATATCGGAACTGACGCGCGATTAAATTGCCCCGTGCATTAACAATAACCACAGTGGAGCGTATTTCGGTAATCATTTGGACCGAAATTCGACAATTTTTCAACAAATTGATTCCAGCGCAATTATGAAAATGACGCGTTGCCGGGCGTTTATCAGGCGGCGCGTTCCACCGGAAAACCACTGAGAAACGAAAAAAAAAGTGACGTACACACTGCCGAGGCCGTAATCGCATTAAGAATAATTCACGACGCGCGGAAAGGTCGGCAGTGGAGAATGAAGAAATAAAAGGGTCGGGTAAAAAAGGTGGCTCGGGTAACTTTCCTCCCTCGCAGTGTCTCCAGTTTCCTGTAGCCGCGTTTATGGATAAGGGTCGCGCACCGCCGTCTACGCGAGGCAGCGCGTAAATTTCTTCTTTCACGCTTCGTAGTCCCGTCAACGAGCCAATGACAAAAAGCAAGAGACACGGACATGCGGACGAACGGATGGATGGAACTGCACAGTGGCTCGGTTGTTCCGAGTCACGTTTAAACGCTATCGTTACGCGTGACCGCATCGGGCTGTGCTTGGAAAGAAAACACAGCCTACCCTATGTATGTAATGTACACGCACGCCGTGGATTTTCGCTCCTGTTCGCCTGCAGACGCGAGCTGGACAAAAAAATGCTGCTCATTCACTTAATTATCTACACGGTGTGCCGAAAGTATTCATTCTGCTTCTTTTTCTATCGTCGTTTCCCTTTCGTCTTTACTTGCTAAACTATTTATCAGTTAATGTCAAGTGGTTTTTTCATTACGTTAAATGAACATCAATGCTCAGGGAGCAGTATTCAGAAAAGTCTTCTAGTATTTCAAACGACATCTTACGTATAGATTGTTGTAAAATTGGATAACGTTTAGATTAACGGCTAGATCACATCAGCTTATATTAGTCAAATTATACGACAAATTAATGTTTAGTGTGTAAGAAATAATGTTTAGTCCACTGGTGCGTCTTAGTTCTTTTGGTCTGGACAAGGATTACCGCTAAATTCGGTAACGTCTAGGTAGGAAGTAATATTCAAAGAATTGAATGTTTAAAGAAGAGATATCCAAGTATACTTTACTGGAGATCAAGCTTCTTTAAAACTGCGCGTCAAAAAGTCGCGATTCGGCGGAAATCCCGTTGGCAATTTCTATCGGGCTCGAGGACTTTTTCGAAACTTCTGCCGCGTCAAAGAACCACGGGGAAGACGTCGAGAAGCATATGCCAACTTCCCGAAAAGCAAAATCGATTGTGGAAGCAGCGTGTTTTTGCCATGCCGCAACAGCAGTTTTGCTCGATTAACGAGAAAACTTATGAAGCCCAGCGATTTTCCTTGTGACTACTAGTGACGCGGTGCGTTTCTGAAACTACGATCAACAGTCAGCCAACATTCCGATTAACATTAATACATCTATCGTTCTTTATAGTCCGTCGGAATTGCGATATTCGTCAGAAAACAAATAGCAATTAATCGCATTTTAAATTGTGATATTGGACATTCTCTACCTGATAAGCAATAATACAAAAAATCTCTCATGCTTTTCGGTAACATGACTTAATCGTCTCAAATTACTTGCTCCCATATCGCATATTATCATTGGAACAGCAAAACATTCGTCGTAATCAACGAGAAATAAACCCGCAACATTTATTTTATAAATAATCAAACTTTGTCATACCGTTTTTTTCACGCAATATTCTCTGATAATTTCACTGTCACCGTATCTCCTTCTGCTCGTAATCGACCACGCAAAGTACCACCGACACGCGTTGACTAATTTTATACATTTTAATACGGCTATAAATTGCACGGATCGTTTCTCGCACATTTGCACAATTCGATGAATTAACCGAACGCACGATGAGGCGAACAGAGACAACGGAACGTTTGTTCGCGATAATTGCAATAAATTCGTAAGAAAAAGGAGCGTTCCCTGCGTCGGCATCGCGTACAAGACGCGCGTACATGGACGTTAACAGATATCGCCGCTTGACGTAGGATGCTCGAAGAAGCCGAGTTTACACGATACCGGGGAAAGAGGCCGAAACGTTATGAGAATAATTATTAATGCCGCTTGCCGTTCGTTTATTATTACAAAGATTTATGCAAAAGTTTTACAATCGAGTCCATCCGTTGCCATCGACGCCCACACGACACGACAGATGGAACGCGTTTACCCGTCCTCAAAGAAAATAAACGGCTCCTTTGCCAATAAATTATCCCGCGTGTCTCTGTGCATATTTGAAATTCACGGGATTGTGCGTTTTGTTCGGAAAGAAACAAGCTCGAGTGAAATTTTGCTGGAAATTGATTTTCGCAAAATTTGTATGGATTACTCGCAAAGTATTTATCGACAATCCATCGCGTACCGTCGAAACGCTGCCGGATGCTCGCGTATGATTCCACTTCTTGACATATGAGTGCTCAACATGTGCTTTTGCGAGATAAGCGAAATGATCGTTAATTAAAGACATTGCGGGACGTCTATTCGTCGTCCTTGTCAACGCCTTCCTCTTTTTCTGACTACTCCGCCTTGTTAATTTGTCGTTTTCGGAGCTCCTCACATGCAAACGATGAACCCTTCCGACTAAATGTGCTTCCACTCGTGTTTTTTCGCAAAATAGGGAAACGGCACATGGGCACAGTCAAGCCACAAAGATGCCGCTCGGATGCATCGAAAGAACATTCTCAAGAAAATCTGTCGGTGATGTTAACGCGAGATACACATCATCCTCCGGCAAATTATTTGTAACATCGCTTTTAGTCAATTTCACGCAGATTTCGTATGAGAATGTTTTTCGCGTTTGCTTGAAATTGCTGGCGGCGAGTTTGTCGTCTCCGGTGGAAGACACGTTTCGTTGGGAAGCGAAGCTTCGTTTCACAGAACGCGAGGCTAATTTCAAGTTGACATTAAGCACTCGCGCATAATGACATAACCGTACGGCAATTGCCTTCTATCATCTACCGTAATACACCTGTCATTTGCATCGGAACGTACACGTGCGCCGTTTCCAAGTTTTCATGCTTAAAGAGCGCTATTGTCGATAGACGATTATGTAGGCTAGAGCAAAAAAGTAATCGAATTGCAAACGCCGGCAGGGAGCTGTAATGTGCAAAAAAAATTATTGTCTTTCATGGAAATTTATCGATATGTTAGATAAGTGCTTGGAAACATTTGTAGATTCGTTTTTACGCGGCTGTCGGCAATATCCGTAATTAGCTTCATAAATAACATAAATAATACAAACACGTCACTTTGCTCCTGTCGAAGAAACGCAAAATTTACACAACAAATTTATAATCGGAGGACTTGGTACGGATATTACGTAGTCGATGTAACACTTTTACACGACCGTGTCGATCATTATTTTGCCGCGAAGCAAACGCGGTTAATATGAATTAAATCAGCTTGTATCAAAATATCTTCGTATGAATATATGCAGGATTAATATAACACGAAGTGATTTTTATTCATGCCATGTGTAAAGGCAGAACGAGAGTTTCAGCAAACGCAAACTGCCGCATCGAAACTATCAAAAGCTGGCTACACGCACAGTTCGGTATTACAACACTCGACAGTCCAGTTCGTATAAATCATCCTAATAGCCGTGTGCCTCCACCTGCGGACTGCCAAAACATATACTCCTCATGTGTATCTCGTTTGTGACGCTGCAAAAGTGTATGCATTATTCAAAGCTCTCGAGGACTAGACCCGAGCTCGGCCGAACAAACGACCCCGCGCCGATGCTCGTGAACTGTCGCGTAACAAACTGCAATTGCAAACGTACATACGCCCTTCTACGGCTGTACTCGAGGCCGTTGAACGCGTTTCCATCACGTTTGACGAAGCCGTATGTAACTATAGATCGCTGTAAATTTCGCAACGAGTCGAGCCAAATCTGTTGCCACGTGTTCCTCGTACAGCGGACGAGTGTTGCTTGTTCTAGAAAATAAGAGCATAATTGTCAACGAGCACCTATCAATTGTAAACACATTTACTAATAACTGTTGACTTGCTTATTTGGAGAAACACTTAAATTTTTTAAGTAAATTATATAATGAAAATTTCTATGTTTTTAAATGACTACAGAATAGCACATTACGAACTGTGCTCAAAAACATATTTATTTCGCACACAGAGCCCTTCGCGTTCCGTTTACATCTACTTATGCGAATATATTCGACAAAGTTTATTGAAATGCATACAGAAATGGAGGGTGTAAAATTACTCTCCGCATACGACAGTTCCGATGTTTTGGTCGATTTCAACTATTGTAACATTTTTTAACTTAGTAGTCTTAAAAGTAGTCTAAAAAAGATCTGGAGGAATATTACGTGTTTAAGTGAAAAGGAATGAAATGTATCGCGAAATTAATAAACCGAGAAAAAGCAAAGTTTCGCTTTACGCGTTTAAGTAAAACCACAATACATCTAAAATTACAAACAGTTACACATTTTTCCTTGTATACTTTCTTCTTTCACTTTCAGCATCGCCGGACAACCGCGTTTAATTAGTGAAACTAGCTTTCCATTTCTCTGAGACGTGCCAAGCATCGCGTTGACATATTTGGCAACGAATATCGTCCGAGTTCAGCCGAAGGTTTCGATAGTGCCCTCGCCAAGCCAGGGTCGGAAACTCGCTCATTGATCGCTCGCTGGTGCACTTTGCAACTTTGCAAACGTGACCGAAACTCGCGGCGTTTGCGTGTGCGTGTTCCGATCTCGGCTGATTAGCATCTCGTTAGCACGGCGATCGCCGAACAAAGGTATTTTAGCCATCCGCATCGAGTCACATCTTCATCGGTGCTCGACTTCTTAGGGCGATTTCCTGAAGCGAACGGCTTCGTTAGCACGTGCTCTGAGCCTCGCGGCGTAAACTCGCCGCGAGATTACGGCCACTTACCAGCGGCGAGCGTGCTCGGGACTCGTACGTTGTCTCCCGCTAATGGACTGGCATCGCGTTAATTACCCGGTGTTAATCGCAAGCGCAAGCACACGGGCTTATGGCCAGTCGTAATTTGCGCGCAAGACACAATTCTTACGAGGCCGTTTTTACATCCACGGGGTCGAACCTCCCGTCGGCGAGTCCGCCGACACGATTTTTAAATTAATCACCATCGGCGGGTAGCGAACGGAAAGAGGGAGATTTGAAGGGCAGTGGCAGCGCGGAGCTGATAGAGCCATAAATAGCGCTATAGCTCATTGATCCGCATAATCGTATGCATTACCGTTTCTCTCCGCCGGCGCTGAATCGGTCGCCGGTCCGATCCTCCGTACGAGGAGGATCGCGGTTTTCGCTTTCCGAGCTGCGGGCTATGTACCGCGCGTGTGTTATTATACCGATGAACGAATCAACGTGCGGCCGTTGCTTCGGGACCACCGAGACTCCTGCATGCAAATCATGGCTGCGACAGTATAACCTCGCTAACTATCTTTATCTCGATAATTGCGCAAGCACGTTCGAATTAATACACCGCGTAACATTTATCGATCGCGGCACTTGTGGGTATTTTGTCCGATTGTCATGCATGGTTGTGCGCCTTTATTGAAACATATGGTCTGCGGGCGGCGTCGAAGGCCGGCATAAGGTGGACGATCTCGGCGCGATTTTCCCTCGATCACGGCGTCGGGAAAGGGGGCCGAAAAGCGTCCTTTCGGAATCACAGCGACCGAACGGGACGTCCCGCGGGGGGCGGCCGCTTTGTCGAGGTAATGGCGTGCCGAGAAGAATGGGAAATGTCACTATAGGGGGTGACGACGGCCGCGGCCCCGCATCGCTCGATCTCCTTTCTTTTTCTTTTTGTTCCTGCCGACGCGAGGGCCACATGCGGCCGGATCACTCTCCCGCCGTCATTAGTCACCGCGTCTCTCACGTTTGTTCGTACAGGTAAAATATATTTTCTCATTATTTCCCGTCTTATTGGCATTGTTTCATCTGAATTAATCGCCGTCGTTATCATTGAGCGTGATTTAGTGGCATTTAATAATATGTAATAGTACGTTTAATGTTATTTAATAATCCGTGTTGAGTCACGCCTCGTTATAGGGGAAGTGAATCACGAATTGGAATAAATCTCGAGCAAGGTGTAATTTTAACGTTGACACATAAATCGGCTTTATAGCGTGCGTCCAACTGGGTAGATTCTTATCAAGACCGGCGCACGCGCCTGTGTTATTGAAAGAGATTTCGAGGACTGGCAAATAGAAGATGCATTGTGGGCCTCCGCCAAAAAGAAATGGCGCATTCGCCGTGGCCCTAGGGACAGTCTTTGCAGAGGATAAAATCCGATAGGCACCGGGCCCCCTGCGTCGCGACGACTGTCGTGACTGCGTGCCACGGATCGTGTAATTAAAAAATGTTTTCTCCTTCTTCGCCAATCGACGCATATTTAACGTCGCTGCTTGGTCCACAACTTGTCGTCGTTCTCAGGCGACAATCTTTCTCTCGCTTTGTCTCCGTCTCCCTTCTTTACTCCCCGGCCGCATCTTCTTTTCTCCTCCACGGTGGCTATTATCTTTCTACGGCCTGACGATTTTCGGAGGTTTTTGCCGTGTCTGCATATTTATAAGTTTTGTCCCTTGGAAGTATAATTAGTCAAATTCTGCAGTAAGTTTTTGCCGATATGCAGCCTCGTGGCAAATATTTGCATGAAACGGCAAAACTGGTGAAAACGACGGCAATATTTATACTTCATTATGATAAATAATTATTTGCAAACTTGTTCATAAAACTTAATAGCGGTTGAAACACCGATGTTTACGCGTTTCTCGTGTTATATTTGAATTTAATTAGCTCTACGGAATATTTTTAGAGTCGCAGACCTGACGAACCAGAAGCATCGCCATCTTTTCCGAATGTTCCGCCGAATACGATAATTCAACGCCGATCCTCCGACGTGTCCCGAATCGGTCTTTTTTGTCTCAGCGGCGAAATGTGCTCAGCCCCCCCCCCTCTCTCTGACCAACTCCCTCCCACAGTTATCGACGACGATGACCAACAATCAACGATTTCCTGGTACCCATTCGAGAGGCATTCGCTTAGCGATGCTTTCGGCAAACGAGACGACGAGCGAGAGCAAAAAGGTCGGTGAAAAGGCTGTCTCTCGTTCGGCCGAGGGACGCGGGCAGATTAAAAACCAAAGAAGACGGTCCGCTCTAAAAGCCAATCAAAGAATGACAGTCCGAAGACCGCCTCGTAACCTTCAGAAGGGTTGCCCGAGGGCTGCCGCGGGATTGGACACTCGACTACTCCATATTGATGAGTTACGGGGGCCCAGCTTTCGGGCCTCACTCCACCGAGACAATTGGCTCCCCAATTACAACGTATATTTTATCCCCGCATTGACAAGTTTTTTATGACCAACAACTTCTGCTCTTTTCCATATACAATTCAAATGCCCTTGCCCGAAACGATGTTCCAATTTTGCAGCGAGTGAACGTGAAAAAGTGTCCTGCCGCATGTATACGGGAGTGGTTCACTCTTGTGAAATTAGCACTCCTTTTTCGAAAATCAAAACAATAATTAGAGTTCTGGATATTTCTGCAAAAATTCTAAGCGGATCTACCATAGTTCTAGAGTTTTCGGTGTGGTTTAAAACGAGTACTGGTGAATTTCCCGACATCGGGGACACCAAAGTCTAAAAACTGAGGTCACAAAAGTCAGTATCATTTTTTTCCATTTAACTAATGCCGAAAATTCTCTTTCGAACCTTTCTTTTGATTTTCAAAAGAAGGGGTGCCAACTTCACAAGGTTGCGTGGTACTGCGGAATGTAACCGATCGCGATATTCCAAAGGTAGAGGTAGCTGAAGAACTACGTCTAAAAACGAATTATATGTACAACGGGAAAGATAAGACGACTCTTCATGTTCCATCCTTCAACGCAAAAATACAGGCGGACGTTAGCGAGCGATCGCCCCTTTTTTTCTCACGGCCGGTGTCAATGCGGCCACGTATTTGCGCGCCAGCGACTTCTAAGAACGGTGGAACAAATGGTAGATGCTAGGGCGTAACGACGCGTCCGGGAATAAAGAGGCGACGCGCGTCACGAGGCCAGATTAGATTCGCTCAATCGTTGACACTAACGTCGTTGTTCGCGACCGTAGCCGGACGCAAGAAAATATAGCCTCGGACAGTTTATCGCCCGGGGTTATCCCAGAAGACAAAACTAACGGCATGTCGTTCGCGCTGCAAACACGTCAACCACATGTCACCCATTATCGTTTATGTCTCGCTAATTAGCAACTGCTTGACGCAACGCTTAAAAGTGCATAATCGTCGATTCGCGGACTGTAACATGGAATGAGTGATTGTTGTGCCGCCGCTCGTAGATAAACACTTGCCGCGATTTATTATCGGCCGAATGTGCGGCGTGTCTTCAAGTGTCACTCTCGGTGTTATCGACGATATGGATGTCTTCTGGGAAGCGTTGCAAGAAGGCCTTGTGTTTGCATATGTGGGTCAAATATCTGGAGTGAAAAAAAAGGAAAGATTTCTGTGTTGGCCAACGCGGGATTGATATCCAAGGAGAGAGAAACCGATTGGGGTTGTAATCAACGTGCGCGTATCGCTTCGAATTAATCGCGGGATTGACAAATTATTTTTCACGAAACCTCATCAGAAGAGATGATACACCGGTGTCTCTATTATGACTGTCATTATGGAATCTCGTTCCCCCGAACGAGTCTCGAAATACCAGAAGATGGAAGATTGCATTGGTAACAAGGCTGCCGTGGAGATCAAAAATGCCAGCGACCGCTGGCCGAAATATTGCTCTTCTCATACACCTCTGATTCCCTCTCTTCCGTTCTGTCTTCTATGCATGCATGTATGTATGTATATACACGCGCGCACATATTTGTACGTATCGGGACATAATTTTCGGTGCCATTAAAATTGATGCCTCCGCTTTGGACACTGGCCCGTGTAATTACTGGCTCGGCGGGCCACAGACGCGTACGCTCGAGCGACCGGTCAGCCGTGTCCAGTTCCTTTCGCCCGCCGTTGCGGACGGTCGTGAGGGACGTCCTTACCCGCGGCATCATAATTCCTCGTCGAATGGTGCAATATCTTAGGAACCGCGCGCTGATTGTGCTCAGAGCTGCCGGATGACGGATACTCGGTTTCACCTCGTCAGTGTCACAGCAGTGTTTGTTAGAGGTCCCTGCGCTCCTTGAGCTAATGTTGGCCCATCAGGGAGATGTGCCGCGTCTCGACCTGTTGACTGAAAACAGCACATCCGTCATCCGATCACGAGGCGCTGGGATTACAATCGCGGCGCGCGGCGATCGAATAATCCGGGACGGAACGGAGATGCGAGAGGCGAAGCTCCGGGGAAGATCAATGCTCGAGAATAAATCACGGCTAACCAGACGCACGGCCTTTGATTCGGCCGCGTGGGACGCCGGACCTGGCGCTTTGTATCGCAAACTGGCGTGCTCTCGTGCCGCATTTCATCCTCATCCCTGGCCCGTTTCGCTCCGCGCGATTCAGCCCTGTTCGCATAAACTACTCGCCGGCCATTCGACGATTTACAATGTGCGTAAAGATAATAATTACGATACAAATGATGATTAAAACAGCGACGGAAGAAAGTTGCGCGGTCGTAAAGTAAAGACGCGCGCGCGCGAGCTGCCGGTGCTGTCGGTGAGAAAGCGGTGGGTACGAAGGCGCACGCCCGGTAGCAATTTATTCATTGCGCGCGCTAACTGGTCGTCCATTGAAAAGCCAGCACGGTAATCTGCATTCATTTGAATAAATAACCGATCAATAACCAATAATAAGTTGGCCAATCGCTGGTTTGTCATCTCACCAATCCGCCTGGGTGATAAATCGCGCCCGCACGTCCGCTCGGCGGCGCTGCATCTTGTCGCGTCCCGCGAAGATCAGTCGAGAAGGAGAGGGGGTGGAGAGGGGGCGGGGGCGGAACTGTACGAAAAAAGCGGGAAGAGTAAATTATACACGCTTTTCGCACAATAACAGCTGGTAAGATAATATAAATGTGCGCGTCCTTTTGGCTTGTCTTGGCGTTGATGGGCAAACGTGCGAACGTCTCGTCAATCCGACCGTGCTTGATTTCACTTGCAAATGCCTTTCTCGGAGTAGTCCGTGTGCATATGCACCGGGATACGGCACACAGCTACGCCGGACCGGAGCCAATTTGTGACTGACGAAGCGATTGATAATAAGCAACTCAAATTAAGGGACTCAAATTGCTTGGCCCCGTCCGTGCTCGTTCGTTGCCCATTGTCGTCAGCTCGTTCTCCATTTTCGTGCGATCTCTTTCTCTCGAACCTTCATCGTTGAATTTATTTCCTCGAGATTACACGACAGATTTTTCTACCATTAAAAATATTATACTCATTGCGAGAATTTTTTGGATTCAAAACCTACTCAAACCCATTTCTTGTGTGAGCTAACCGAACCTGATTTTCATTTGAACTTAATCCACCCTATTATTCATCTAAAAACTGTTCAGATGTGCGGGAAATTTGTACTCACTGAAATCAAAGACGCGATCAGTTCTTAAAGATTCGGTAAGCTTAGGCTGAGTTAAGTTAAGTTAAGTTAATGTTAGATTCAATTTGATTGGGTGCGACATGACAAAGTGTTGTAAGTAATGTTGACGACTGGTCCATGAACGGTTGAAAAGGGTGGCAAATCACCGTACCGATATATACAGAGACCAAGATATAACGAAGCAATGCAAGCAGATCCGATCCGCAACGATCCCATTAATTCGGTGGACACTCTTCCTTTCTCGTTCCTGCCATACACCTACGTCAGCTCGTATGCGTGTTTCCCTGGTCGGCTGCCTATCTCCGCAAGCAGTCTCAGGAAGTGTTGCAATGTGTCCGAAACAATAGCTCTACAGAGGTTCCGTAAGAAGTGTTTGTCTTTCGAAGAAGACCAGAGGCCAGTAATAGTCATGACTGTCGTCCGGTTCGAGACCTGAAATTCTCGAAACTTCCTGCCCCCGAAAGCCATTTCCATCGCCGCACAAACTTTTTTATAGAAACATCGCACTTCAAAATGCTCATTAATTGTTAGTCATCGATTACCGAGCGAATGATTTATTCACTACCGATGAGTGAGTCGTTCGATTCGTTTGTTGAAGGTTCACCTTGTTCGCGAGATTATAAATCGCCGGAGAAATTGGTCTATCGAACACAACGTTTTGTCGGGAATGCAAAACACCGGCTGCGAAAACGACAAATGTTTCCACCACTCACATCATAACAATTTATAAGCAATTAAGCATTTTTCTGTTCGCGAAATTACTCAGTAATTGCACGGTAAACTTCTCATTCACTGCTCTCGCATATTTCGATTTTCGCATTACATCTTTCTCGACAGTTGATAATTTAATGCCGATAATAATTTATGCTGGTGTATCAATAACTTTCCAATCGCTACTTGATTGGAACTCATTTGTTGATCACATTCAATTGCAGGGAAATCGCAACAGTAATTAGGACTACTCGAGCATGTTAGCCTCGGTTAAGATGACCAATGGACGACCGCGTTCGCGGCAATCAATTTCTTCATAAAAAGACATCTAATTAAAATTTACTGCTTGATTAATGACGGTCGGAAATTCTCGCGGGGGAAAAATCGTCGCAGGGAAAAGTCCGAGACCCCGATGATAGCCATGAATTGTCAACGGTTTAAATTGCGGGCAGAGTCGTGCGCGATTAAAGTAATTAGGCACCGATGAAAAAAGCATAATGAATGTAATGCAAATGAGTGAACTAAACTATTCCGGGAAGCAGAAGCCCTAATTGGCCTGGAGGACGACACGGGGCCATAAACTGTCGCCTGCAATCAGCGATGCGCGACTCTGCCCGCGGCCAAATCCTTGCAGTGCGCGGTTCTAAGTTTTATAAGGTTCCGACGGTGACGTCGAGGAAGAGCGGAGGAAGGAGAGAAAGAAAGGGGGACGGAAAGAAGGAGAAAGAGGGAGGCTGCAGGCGCTCTATGTCGGGCCGAAAACCGTGTACGAATTTACATTTAGAAAATATAATGAAGCAGCGTGAGGCGGCCATTAGTCGTTCAGAGATGACAGACGATTTTGGACCCCCGTAGGTCTTTTTGCCCCTACCGCCCGACTTATACTTATTTCGAGCCGATACAGTCGAAACAAAGTCGAGAAGAACAAACGTCCGGGCGTTCGCGCGGCTTTTATTGAAAGTGCGATGTCCAAGGTCGAATGCTGACCCGATTTCGCGATTCGCGTTGCGTTAGATACGTGTCAGACGAGGATGCGCTCTTTCGTAAGGAATTAAAGACAAGAACCGGCTATCCGTCGTCGCTGATGAAACCGGAGTTTATTCGCGTCCGCGTAAACGAAGTTGAAAGCAGGAGATTAGTCAGATAGCCCAAGGCGATGTCCGCGAATGGGACCTGGCGTCGAATCGTGACCGGTCGTGAACGCGCGCGACTTCAACATCAGCTGGGAGACGCGGCGTAATTAGACAGGTACACGCTACGCGTTTGCGCGATATGTCTCGCAGGATCGTCTACGTCGGCCCAAAACGCCCATCTGGCTCTCACGCTCTCTGTGTATTATCTCATTCCCTCGAAAGCACTTCGATACCAAAAAATCCGTCCGTCCATCCATCTCAGCTGGCAAAGAGGCGTGTGCTTCCTAATTATTATAATTATTTCTGACCGTGGACCAAGACCGTAATTAACCGTGCAACCGCGTCGAGACATCTTGACAGATCCGAATTCCTCGTAATGATGAAAAATAGCTAACCGGGCCGTCGCGACCGATGGCAAACTCAGTTACGGGGCGATCGACCGTCAACAACAAACCGCAGAAAATAAATTCTTCGTACGAATTTTTTCGTTTTTCGTGCAAAATCATTGATTTTGCAGTTTTTCGTCGCTATTCACTTGGTGAAGAATCTGAATTATTCTACCTTACAATCTTACCACGTCCTTAACGTAAAGGGCTAAAGGTTTGAATGAAGTGTATCACGGCACTGAGTCATTGATAATGACCACAACGCTCGAGAAACTATGCAAAACTGAATGCGGTAGTTCGAAACGGAAAACAGCTGTTAAAGTGCGGCTCTTTTTTGTAATTGGATAAACACGGGTTGGTAACTGGTAACTTTGTAAATCGGAATCGTTGTTGCCAGAGCCATTAGTCATGCTTTGCACGATAACCCGAAATCATGTTCCTTAGACTTTTTATTTGAAAAGAGATCCTGCAATCTTCCGAAACCGCGCAGATTGACGCGCGAATTCCGAGCAGCGGTAAACAATGATATGGGCGCAAGAGTAATGAGGGGAGATCGATAATTAAATCAAAGAGCTATTCGTGTCACGCGTTGGCGCAATTATAATTAAGGATTTATTAGCGCCGGTATCCGCCCCTGGCCAGAAGACCGCAGAAACGCCTCTCCGGGTCCTAACGACTAACAGGACTAAAACTTCTTAAAGACCAAGGGAATAAGAAAGACGGAGAGGACGCGTTTCACCCGGGCCCTCTTCGCCGGCTTCACCTCTCGACACCGCTGCAGCCTCTTCCTTCTTGCCCGAGAGAGAACAAATTAAAAACTGTCCCAGTGGTCGTAAATAAAGTGCGGCCGGCATTCCGCCCATCTCCATATAGACTCGCACTTCTTTTTCTCCTAGCTCTTTTTTAAATAAAAGCCTCTAGACACGCATCTAAAACGATCGCTATACCGGGTGATTAACCCAAAAAACACAGATGTTTCCTAACCCCGTTAGAACACCGTTGAATGAAACTCAGCGAGTGCCATTGAATGGGTAAATGAAAAGTTGCCACTGCATATACTGCTCAATCGATTCAAATTCTCTTCAGAATTACCCTTGCGTTGGCAGCATTGCTTTCGTTTGTCTCATGAGTTTGTTGACTTTAGAAAAGTGTCTCCTGACGTTGCGCGAAGAGTTCGAAATAGCGATAGAGAGGGGGTAACGGGGAGATGGTATTGTTTGAACACCAGGTAGATGACAGGATCATAGTCCGTGTGTTATATTTCAGCGGGCGAATGAGATACTGGTTCCTGGCGCCGCGCGGCTCGAAATAATGACACGGACCAAGCCACGGTCCCATCGGGGAACTTTTAATTACGATCTGATGACCAAGCCAAAATCGAAAATAATGTCTTCGAGGAGTTTGCGCTATCGGCGGCCGTGTATAATCCACCGTGCTAGTGGCCCGAAACAAGAACCTTTGTCTTTCGATCGATGGCCAGCGGTGTGTGGATACACGTATCCACTTTCCATTCTGAAGGCAACATGCTCCAATCAAAGTTTACAATTAGGCAAGCGCAATATCGCTAATATTCCAGCATTTGAGAAATTGGGCGATCCATCGACACTTGCTAATCAGCAAGTTTAATTGCCGTGGTAGATAAACGTGTCCAATCGAGTCTTGTTCCACATGCGGCAACAGCGGTGGGTCGACGCGTGGGTGCGGATGCGTGCAATATCAGCGCCCGGTATCGCAGAGCTCGATTTCTCCCCCGAACCAATTCCAACTTTGGCCCACGGTAGCGCAACTTCTGCCCGTGCAATCCGAGTCGGAATCACCGTTAGCTGGATTATCGCGGTAAATGCGCGCCGTTCCCGGATTGCGGCAATTACCCGGCCTGGGTAATTATCGAGGAGAAGGACTTGTTGGAGCGTTGTTTAATCTGTGATCTGATGGCCGCTCAAGGCTCGGAGCGAGAGCTTCGATTGCGTCAGACTGCCGAGGGGGCGAAGCCACGATCGTCGCCGCCGGCGTGATGCTCGGCGACGCCGTAACGAGGCCGCCTCGTGATTTTCACAATATTATTATTTGTCCCGCGCAATCCCGAAACGAGTGACGGCTGATCGACTGCCGCGGCCGGGTCCACCACCCGTCGCCGGTCACGAGTCTGCCGGCTGCTGCAAATTCAGCCGTCGCGGACCCCCGTAAATCGTGAGAAATCGCCGCCGATAAGGATAACGGCAGCCGTAATTACGATGCCCTGCTCAAGCGATTATTAATAATATTATTATGCAACTCGCTTGCTTTGACCGGTGCCCGCTTTCTTCAGATCACGAGTCAATTTCATCGGCGCTATTAAGATTATGTGGATCGATTCCACAAATATCATCCCGTCTGGGCATCGCGAATAGACATCGTACCCCATTTTCGCCGGTCTCTTCGTCGAAAATGCCGCATGCACGACAGACTAAAAATGTACGCCAGCATAACCTAATCTAACCGAGCTTATCAAAACTTAATCTAAATACTCCGGCTTGCTCAACGCGTTGCTTTTTCCTTACATCACTATTACTGTTCAGTACGCAACCGTGAACTGTAACTTTACTGAACTGTAACGATGTAAAGGAGATGGCAAGAAATAGAATTGACAGCAAAGGGTCGTTGACACGAAACGTGAACGTTTGGGCCATCATCCCCGCTCACTATTTCCATCAATCGCTCATCGAGATCCGTAAGATTCCTCGGTCGAATTCCTTCGTCCCTCGCGTCATTAGTATTAATTCCCAGTGACACTGTGTCGGATGGTGGCCGCGGAACAAAGGACTATCGACGGTGCTGCGCGCCATCCATCTTCGAGGGTGAACGCCGGCCATCACCTGGAGCGCGAGCGTCGGGGTGGGCCTGGCGCTCGATGCCATGGAACGGGCATTCATGTTCGATGTCGCATCTTTGATACTCTCTCTTTCCATCCGATACTGGGGATAAGACGGGCGACAAAGAACAGCACTGCCGGGACGTGCGGGATAGGCAACGTGGAAATAAAAAGAAAACATACGGATAAAAAGAGGACACGATCGAGCCAGGGAGGAGGAAAAAAGAGAAGACGGAAAGAGAGGAGAAAGAAGAGGACGAAACGAGAAGAGAGAAGAGGCCGGGAGCTATGCGTGCTCCGCTCCGCCCACGCTTTCAGAGACCCAGGACTCAACTTGTCCACCTTCCCCGGCTCTTTGTACAGCCAGTCACAAGAGTCTTCCCCAATCTGATTCAATTACCTGTGCCCGATTCCGTCGCGATCCGACTCTAGTTATACACTCCGTTGGAGTCACTCCTTACGCGATCAACTGTACCCTTCCAGAAGTTCGTTAGTCCCATCTTGAAGTACAAGAAATGTTAAAAAGCGAGACGACTTACGAGGCGTTTCCAAGAAGCCGTGAGAAATGGCATAGCCATCATTACAATGGCAAATAAGGACATAAATCATCGGCATTAAGAAACCGAGGTCGGGGACGAGTGAGACCGCGATCTTTTGCGACCGAGGGTACCTTGAATACTCTTAAGGCCGGAGGCGCCATCTGAAACGCTTATTCCCCTACGTATTCTCGTTCCGCTCGGTATTACCGTGGCGTGGCGCGCCCCCAAGCCCTCGCGCCAGACGTCTCGCGAGTACGACTGCGAAGACAGTTTTCATGGATGACATGCACGCCGGGGCTGCACGCGCTCGCACACATGCACGGACAGGCGCGCACGGGCGTTCGCATCAAGAAATAATATCGCGGCGCACAAAAAAGCCATTCCTCCATATTATGCATGCCGGGGTGGAATGCGGACGACGGGCCATTGAGTAAACTCGAACCATCACAAAAGCCGGACGCTGCCACTCCTCTCGCGTTTTAAGCAAATACTGAATGTTGAACGGTCTCGTTCCCGGCTCACTTTTCTCCGGATAGCCTCCGGATTCGGGACTCGTGGGAGTATTTAGAAACAGTAGTAAAACGTCAGGTGGATCGCCATTGTGCGCAACAAAGCGTACACACGGTGTCGCGCGACCGAGCATTGTGGCTCCTGTGCCTTGGCCATGGAACCTACGGAAAAGCGAGCCTCCTCCCGCAAAAAGACTCGCCGCTTTTGTCCCCCAGCAACGCGGCTCTTCTGAAAAGGCTGCGATAATTACTCGCCCGAGGGCGATGAATGAAAGCTGCCAAGTGACCAGCGGCAGGAATGCGGGTTGATTTCACTGTTTCCTATTCTTCCTTCTCGAATTGCTGCTGTTGAGCATTGTCCGCTAAACGAGTTGACACTCGCAATGAAAAGAACAATCTGGATAAGATCGAATCCACTCTTTTGCTACGTCATATTGAAACAGTGAAATTAATTTATTACAACTAGCATCACGCTTCGGTATTTATCGACGCAATTGAATTTGCATATTTTCCCGAATGACTATGCCGCGTACAAACAGCATAAACGTCGACAGTTAATATTACTTTGGATTCAGAGTGAAGCGCATGCATATGTAGCAGTAGTAAAGCTCTATACTTCTGCGTATATAATACAGTTCTACATGCTTTACAACAAGATGCTTTTTTATCGCGATATTGTTTCTCACAATGTGCCGCTTTTGAGCTCTCGAAGGCCGAGTATCAGCCACACTAGGGCGGATAACTTTTGATCGCAGTTTGTCCAATACATAGTCTCAGTGTTCATAAAGTAACTGCGCATTTCGTTTCCTTCCACGTTCGCTGGCTTTCCATTTGCAAGGGCTGGAAAAAATGTAAATATTCCGTGCGCGTGTTCTGCATTCGCCTGCAGACTCGCTGGACTTTCCAAACCGGATCAATTTGTAATCGGAAGGCGGAAGGCGGAAGGCGGAAGGACGAGAGAAGTACGCTAACGAAATCGATAAGAAGTGTCAAAATACTTTCCGAACTTTCTGCGAGCAGGTCGCTGATCGCAAGGTCGCAATCAGCCGCGAGTCCCTAAACGATTCAAAGTGATTGATGGAGTTTAATTTTCGAATCTCCCGTTTATTCGGTGGAGAAGCGCGCGGATCACCTTTCGGAATTCGTGTCGGACCCGCCGGGGGGCACGTCGGCGCTCTCTCGCCCAGTAATTACCGCCCAAGAAAGCAGCCTCGTCTCTATCATTGGGGCCCGCAACCCTCACCGTAAAAGCGCTCCGGTCGACTCCACGACTACGAATACATAGCACAAACCCCGTGAAATATGACTGTCGGTTCACCGATAACGACTGGGGGTACGATTCCGCGACCACTCCGAAGTCCACCTGGCCGCCGACCTCTCAAGCTTCGGGAGTCCACGCGAACCTCAGTTTCAAAAAACGCTCTCGGAATGCCAACGGAGGCATGTTTACATTCGTCTTTTCTGACCCCTTCTCCGGCGGTTCGCACACCATCCGACATGACTGATTTCGTCCGACTCACAAAGACGGTTCTATATTCTCGCAATGAAAATCCACGCGGCAGGCCGCGGTGCGCGACAATGCGAGACAAAGGCGGCCTTGTTGACTGCCATTGCGCAAGTAACTACTAAAGTAAAAAACTAAAGGAACTGGATGTTCGAACAGGAGACGAAAAATTTGTTCAGATGACAGTTCGAAGAGGCAAAGTGCCGGAAATTAAGATGCCGTGTGGAATCAAGCGAACTCGGCAGTTGACTCAGGTGATCGTACTCGGGGATTGTTTATGCATACATTCTTCATTAGATCACAATTTCGTCGTTTTCCCGGACAGTCGTAAATTTGCGCCTTACAATGTTATTCCTGGATCGCGATCGTCGCCCGGGATTGTTTATCCTGGGTGGGACAGAAATACAAGAAGAGTGTCGCGGTGGACCGGCGGCAGCATCGGCGCGCCGGGAGGAGACGCGAGCCATCTGCCGAGCGAAACCGCCAGCGTCTATTCTCGACCGCTGTTTTCAATTCGACGATTATGCTCGTGGCACTTGCCAGTGACATCGACCACGGGACTGCATTCCCGGAAGACTTTTGTATAGGTAGCGCACTTGACGACTCGCAGAAGCTCTCTTACGAAAGCTGATTATCGGGACCACCCGAGCTCAATGCTTATTTTTTGTCGCGCGGCGTCGCCGATGTGTCATTCAAGCCACTGGTTAAAGAGGACACCGTACATTTCAAACAGCTTTTAAAGGTTTATTTATAACGCGCTTCTGAATCAAACGACATTCGCTGATTTCCAATCTTGATACTATTTTCATCGTAATTCAGACTTATTCTTTCGATCTGAATACTCTGATCGATCTGTCGACTCGGGTCTAATGTGAAAGTGATAGCGAATTGCTTGTAAAGATCCCGTCCGCGTTTTTATCGCCGAGTCAACGTGCGTCGAGGAAGACTCTGGATAAATTCACATCTCACAAAGGCGCGGCACGAAATTACACCGCGCAGACGTGCGACGAAAATAGAACGATGTCGATAATTCGTTGTAGTTTGAAAAAATCTTCCGGTCCTTGAATGGGTTACACGCGGCGATGATTGAAAAATGGATGAACGGGGTTCGCTTTCGTATTTGATCACGCGTAACTTCCAACACGAAGCAAAAGCATAATCTTGTACTTATAATAACGACGGCAATTTATCGTGCACCCAACCGTTAACGAAGTTGCGGGGCTTTTATGTTAAGGAAGCAACAATTCCCGGTTACAGTGTCTAGCCGTTACGTTTGTAGAAATATTTCATAACCAAACGAAAGTTGAATCAATAGAAGTAAATGAATTTACTCAGAATGTTTAGCGGTCAATAATTCGACGAGATGTAAAAAATAATTTCTCATTTGAATTACACGTTTCGGTCAATTCAGCTAAACTCACTTTATTATACTAAATGTTAAATGTCGACGTAAAACAATATACTACTGTTTCTGACATGATAAAACTGATCTGCTGCATTCAGTTATATGATAAATTTTAATTAAATTTTATATGGCGTCATAAAACGTGTACATACATTTTATTGATTATCAGATTTGCTGTGTTTGTATCTCCATACTATAAAGAATTTTTATAAAAAAATTTTGTTACTTGGAAAAAAAAGCTGTGAGATATACAAGAAATATGAAAAATATTTATAATTTAGGATATGAAATGATGTCAACTTTCATCACGACAAACGTTTGTTGTCGCCCTTTTATCTCAGCAGGAACAATTTCACTTTACCATTTCTTCTCAACACTTACTCGAAATGGAAGGAAAAGTGTAGCTTGCAGACAATTTCTTGAGGCGAAAGTTGGCCAATGAAAATAAACGGAAAAGTAACAATGTTTAGTTTGGCTGTTAGATGCGCGCACACGAAACATGGGAATCTCTTTTATGCAACAGTTGGCAAATATGAAATGGTAATATTTCGTCAGCGCGCGAAATAACAAATAACAGTATTCAAACATTTAAATAAGAATAAATAGTCGCAATTACGCGATACAGTGAGCGCTGCGTGAGGAGTGTGATTTAATTTCGTCGAACCCCAGAGCGTGTTTAACCGTACTTTTTTCCCAGAAAAATGATACCTTTTTTACGAAATTGTTTGGATTGTTGTTTGGACGCGTCTCCGGTGTACACAACTTTTTTGTTACGGAGGAATTCATTGGCCGGCTGTGCGAGGCGAAATCTCCGGCTAACCGATGGTTACCCAAAGTGTCGCCTGCCGGGCTTGCGTGCGGGAATGCGACGAGGGAACCGATCATTATACGCCTGGTGTGTCACCCGGGGAGGGTAATTTCGCTGAAAGTCCACTACTCTTTGTCGGGATAAAAAAAACTCAGTGCCGAGGAGCGCAACGCGCCTCTGCATTTTTATTCGCTCTGCAGCGTCGTGACACCGCACGGCCGACCGCGACACGTTTCACGATGATTCGTGTCGCAATGGATCGCTTCGCCCTTCAAATTACACCGTTCCACTTTTTCCACGCACAAAGCCTATTATAAGTCACGTGCAATTTATTCCGCAATTCTTCGCATGACACGAAATAATAACCTTTTCAGACCACGAGTGTCGTCATTTCGGCAAATAAGAGTCCGATAAATGACGCCGTTTAAGCGATGCGTGATTCACACGCGTTTGTAAATCTGACATTTTCAATGAAGAAATTACATGATTATCGCGAACGATCAGTTCGAAAGTCTTCCCCACACATACACATTCAAATGAAAATTATCAATCTTCCGATTTGCTACGCCACTATCGCGTTGTTGGCCGGGCACCAGTGTTCCACATTTGCTGGAACAAGCGTCAATTCGTGCGGACAAGGCAAAGCACGAAGAACCGCAGCGGTCTCTTTTTCGGTGTCTTTCCGGCCGACGCGTTCTCCCCGAGACCCTTTTTCTCGCTTTCTTTCACAGGCCGAGTCGCCGTTGAGAGCGATGACACGGAGTTTTTCTTGCAAAAACAATGTAAGGAGGATGACTGTCAGTTCGGACGATAGGTAATCTTGCGCCCTTCTCAAAAAAGGTGTGACCGGCCACGCCCTGCGATTTCGGCTGTTGTACAGCAACCGCGGCAAAAATTATCATCGAACACCTCGGATTTACCTCATTACTACTACCAAACACGTAATACGATTCGTCAACGAATTCGCGAACAATAACTTCCGCGGTTGGGGAAACGGCAATGTTCGTTAAAAAAATCACAACGTTGAGTTATGACGTGTCGATTTCGATACACCCGGCGCACATTGTGGCCTGACATCCTCGAAAAGCCAGCATTGTCTTCTGCAGGAAGCGGCGTGACCTAATGATTCTTGACCGCATCGAGAATCGACGAAACCAGTCGATAATTACGCCTGTCATTATTTCTCCGGGCGCGAAGAACGCGCCGCGTCATCGCACAAGCAATTTACATCGATCGGCTGTTTAAGCAAGCTATTGTGAGAAAAGTTTCCGTTGGCATACGCGCGGTTAATTAAATGTGGGTCCCAGCATCCCCGCTCCGTCACCCGTCTTGGCCCTCTCATTTTTGTCGCGCGCAAACGTCACGAAAATGAATAGTGCCGATCGGTTCCGTTGAAAACACCCGAGGAATTTACCAGCGCCGCTTTTAACAGGATTTGTCTAACGTAACTAATTTCATGAGGAAGTCGTCGTAAATGAAAATGCAATTAGTTTCGTTGTTCAAAACCGATTGTTCCCGGGGCGATCCGAAAGGTCGATTCTCCAAAGATTATTTCTCTGCCGTTTGGCGGCGCCCCAAAGACAGCGGATCTGTCATACAAGCAATATCTCATAACGCGCAGGTAAGAGCGTCGCTGGGTCCTTCCCCGATTCCTTCTCGCACTCCTTCCCAATTCCCGTACAAAGGCTCCCTGCAGCAGCATAACAGCAGGCGAGTTATTATTGCCCGGTCTCCATTGTCGTCCTGTCAACAATTAGTTTAGATGATGCTTCAACATCGCCGTGTGTACAATGCCACCTGAAGAGAGGCAGGTATTCCGGAAAAGTGGAATAGTTTCACGGGAAGCTCTGGCGCTTGAATCCAGATTACGCGCAGATGTAACTGCATTGTATTTCATACTTTCTCACAAGAATTGCGTTTTATTCGAATTGAATAAAGATGAGAATGGAGACGACCAGACGTCGGCGGTCACTTTCTTTTCCAAAATGATCTCGTCGCGTAACGTAGCGTTATTTTACAGACTAATTTGTAAGCGTACGTGACCTCGCGATTCCAGCCCTGTGAATGGCAAAAAGTCGTTCTACGCTGCCTCCTCGCTTCGAATCGACCGGGTCCCACGAGATGGCCGGCCCACAACAACACGGATCGTTATAACGGTTCGACGTGCACGAGCGGAAGACGAGCTGCGGCTAGCCAAAGTTGGCCACCCTTTGTGACGCGGCTCCGAAGGCGTGAAGGCCGTGGCACAATTTCATTCAGAGCCTTTCGTTCATCCGCAATTGACTTTTATGTAGCGTCGTGTGGAAGGAAGAACATCCCGCGAGACGATCTGGCTGGGAGAACGCGTGCACCATCTGGATCCTCCACCCCTGTGCGCTGTTTCGCCCGTTGACGCTTTCATTGTCGGCACGAGATATTCGTGAGACTCTCCGTGGCCGCTGGCAAAGCCGCGCTCTCAAAAATTACGACTCCACAAGCGGAGCTGCGCGGCGTATCCGCTTGTGAAACGGAGGAATGGAGGAACGGGTGGAGGTATCCTGCCAAAGTCATGTGCTTCCAGTAATGCGAAACGACCCGCCGGAATACGCGTTTTATTGCGAATGGTGATTTGACACGGGCGGGGGCTTGGGACGAGCTGAGGAGAGATCGGCATTGTATACACGGGGATAAAGAAACCGCGGTATGTTTCGGAGAAACGGGAAAATGGTGCACGCAGAAATTCATCGCCGGTGGATGGAACGTGGCCGCAACGTGTGGCACGGAACGCGAGCAGTTTCCCATTGTCGGTGATTTCTTTCTGGTCCGATGGCAGGTAACGTCACATCCTCGGTCGGCCAATCACAATATTTTTGACGAATTATGTCAGCATAATGGAGGATAACACAAACCCGTGGAGTGTGCATTCAGCTGCGACGGGACGCATGCTCGAGCGAGATCTCTCTTAATTCGTAGGACACAATGGCCCATGCGAGGTCCTTGAGCCCCGAAAAGTACAAAGACATTCGCATCCTGCTTATCCCTCGGGAGACGCCTTGGAGCGTGCGTAACGCGCTCAGCCGGCCGTGAGTTATGAGGGACGCGATATTAATATTTTGTATCATCCTTCCTTGGGGCTGCTGCACCGCCGCTGATGCCGCTGACGCAGCCATGCCGGTTCGCTTCCAGGACCCTCTCTCGCTTCTGTCTTTTGTCGTGACGAGTGTTTCGCTACGCACAGTTTGCCGATCTCTGGGCGAACCGCGTGTGCAACAGTCGCGATATTCGATGCTGCCGTCATATTATGGGACCTGAACACCGATATTGTTGGGGCGTATCATCGGAAGCGACAGCTCGGTCGGGTCATTGTAAGAAAAATACGAAACTTTAGATCCAACGTAAATCCTGAGAACGTCATACTTTGTTTTACATCTCTGGATGTAAAGACAGACTCGTTCTTTTGTCACAACGAGGAACGCAAGAACGTATCTAAAATCTCTATTCCGTTTTAGCTCGACTAGTGCTGCCAGTTACTGCTTATGTCAGTTGGAACTCTATCTAATCGAGCGTGACTATTTAAATAGTCAACCATTAAACGGCCGTTTGGAATTTCGATTTCCATCAAAGCGGTCGTTGCACTTTTTTGCCAGAGTTCTTGCTCCAGCGACTCGAGTGGAAGAAACTTCTGATCAAACATCGGCTTCCGATAGAACTTGAAATTGCATATTGGGTGATTGTCTATAAACCGTTGGAACTTTAGGAAGTGTGATGGTACACCACGTTTTCACTAGAAAAGTAATGCAAATAACGCACGGTCTAATTCTCGTCAAAAAAGAAAGACAGCGTATTTTCAAACATTTGTTATTCTTAAGAAAAAAAACATGTAGACAAGATTCACTTATTGTTACATTTATCTCATAAGAAGGGTTTCGTTTAAAGTAATAATAATTTAACCTTACGAAACTGTATGAAATATAACCTAAAAAGGAGCACATTTCGAAGTATGTCTCTTACTCTTTGCGATAACGTGGTGTCCGTTTTTAAGAATGCTTAAAAAATAAATTAACTTTCCTGCGTTGAGAATGGAAAAAATACACGATATAAACTTTTTCGTTGCAAGTAACGTGTACCATTATCTTTTAAAGTTCTTACGGTTTACGGTCAGTTATCCTGTACATCCAATGCGTCAGCTTCATTGCATTCTGCGCAGGGGAAGTTGATTGTCGGCGTAGAGGTTCTCGATACGATTTCTTTCCACAGCCGCTTACTTCCAGGCACGATTCCGAGGCGTATGCTTTAATTGCATGGCAAAGAAAACTGTAACAGTGGAGCAAAGAATCCGCCCCTCTTGCGTTCAATTAATTCGCTAATCTTTGATCCATCGGAATAACGCGGAATCAGCCTAATGGAAAAGGGGCTTGAACCGCTTCTGATTTTCTGTTTAACATCAAGTAAAAACCAATTACGCGGGCACGGTCTCTCGGACGTTTCGCGTTTTGCCTCTTGCATGAAAGGCCGGGGGCTGTTATTCCATCGAAATGTATCGTGCCGAGGGCGCGAGTCACGTGTCACTTTGAAACATGTCAAACGAGAATGACGCCGAGACGAGATCAGCTGACCCAACTGTATTCTTTTCATTTTCCATTCCACCTTAATTTGCGAGAGTGGTAAGATTACGCGATGAACAACATGACGCAGTTGGAAAACCCGACATTCATCGCGGCTGCTTTTTATCCTCGTGACATACGCGGCCTTCGTTGCATCAGTGGTGTGACATTTACTATCATGCACTTGCCTATTTATTACCTTAAATGGCTTCATGGAAATTATTTCATAGCAAACCAACAGCATTTTCATATTTCTTACATAATTGATAACAATTTGAATACACGTACAAATGAATTCCTCGTACGGAGGACAATGTTTGCCATAAAAATTATGAATTTTCAAATTAATAATTGAACATTGCCCCGGGCATTCCACTTATCTTTATTATGAGTCTGTTAATGGAAGATTTTCGTAAATCTGTTGAGAAAAAGGGTGTGATGGTGAAAAACGGTCACTTAAACGATCGAGTCAACGGGACGGTGGTGCGGTTCGATATAAAGGCACGATATTACAAACAATCCAGTACGCAGTGTCGAACGCAGTTGTCCATGGATAGCATGGTGAATCCGCGCACACGTATTCACATACCCTCCCGATGCGTATAGCATAGTAGCTTGCATACACGTAGCGCCGTAGGGCGTACCGACGACCTCTGTGATCGGCGGTCCGTGTAATCGGCAAGTATGCAGATGATTAAATTTGCAACATAATCGCGGCAACAACCCTAAAGCAAGGGTAAAGGGCGTGCGGCGTGCTCTCGGCACGGTCGCGAGATTCTCGGCTTCTAGTTTGACTCGCGGTCGACCAAAGGATCCGACCAAGTTTCGGGCGGTGCTGGAACATCGCAGCGCGCACCTCCTTTGCTTCTTGGCGATTCCTTTGCGGTTAGTCGAGCATCAAGTCGAGAGGAAAGTTGACTGCTTACTACCGGCAGAAACGTCGTCCGCAGCTCAATCGGCCGAATCTGTAACGTAGCTTCGCGCCTTTCCCGCTTCCGACACGACTCGGCCTCCTCGAGTTCCTCGACGGCGAACGGGCAGAGGATAGGTCGGGCGACACGTTTGGCTTGTCGTAGTCCTGAAAAAACGAGCAACAAGTGGGGTCGCATCGGGCTGGATGTCAAGCTGAGGGAAAAAAATCACCCTCGCATTCCTCGGCAGGGGCCGTAGCTAATAAAGGCTCGCGACAACGCTGGGAGGAGGATCGGATCCGGTAAAGAAGGGGCGGCAAGAGTTTGCGATAGCGAAGGGTGAACGGAACATCTCATTCCGCCTATAAAACCCTCTCGGAGCGATTCGACGAACGTCATTTTTTCTATGTTCCCGAATCGAGGGTGTTTGTATCTTTATCTTGCTCCTTTTTTTTTTACATGTCCGAGGCGCCTTCTGCTATTTCAGATACATCTTTCTCGGTACTGCTTGTCCCTCCTTCTTCCTCTTCTTTATTTCTCCGGCCGGATCAAGTAAAATTATTTTCATATAACCCGCCCAACGAACAACACCGTAATTCATTTTGTCGTTACCCGTGTTGCGGCGCACGCACACGCGCTTCTCCCTCTTGATTGCCAATACCATCATCAGGGAGGACGCCATTGTCCGACAGCGTTTCTCAACGCGACCTTCGCCATTCCGAGAGCCAGCGATTTTTCGCTAAGATCGCGGGCGAATCATCCAGTGAGCATTTCTCTCTTGTCAAACGTTTCTCTTTCATCAACGGCAAGAAACAAAAGTACGTCGAGCCTCTTAACGTACTTCATCGAGCATATCGATCTAATGAAATTGTCCGCATCGGTGACTTTTCCAGCTCGTTTTTCATCGGTATTGTTGCGCATAATTTATCGTCTTAATAAGAGTTTCACTCGCTGTTTTTGCCGCATGTATCCATTGCTTCTGCGACGACGTCCGATTGAAATCCACTGTATCAAAACCGCAAACCGCAGACCTATATAATGAGATTTAAATTACCACGGACCCGTGTGACATAGTGTCCTTTTTATAGGAATCGCGTTATACTTGCCCGTTGCGTATCTTTGGTCGCTTCACGTGTGTTCGTTGCATCGTCCAATTAGGAATGGAAATTCGATTCGAGTCGCGCCGAAGCAAAAAACAATCGATTACTGTTACGAAACATTATTCGCCAGAGTTGCGCACACGGAGAAATGTTGAAGCGTACCTTTCTGCCGACTACTAAGCGTCGCATCGTCGAACACACTCCAGCACGAATGTCAATTTTCGAAATGTCGTGTATCAAGTCAGAGGTGGCGGTTAATAAATGCGGATTGATAAGTTCCATCATCGCTCGTATTACCGCTGTCCCATGATCCTTAGGCCACCCGATCACGTATCCGTCCATGCCGACGTTACATACCTTTACTACCGGAATTGATGCGTACCTACGCCGTTAATTGACCGTGCTCGAGCTTAAGTATAGACTCGCAAGTACTGACGGACGTCAGTTAATTTCCCGGTGAGCCATTACCGAGTGAACCCGATGTAGAAAGTTCTCCCCGATCTACCGCGTCCGCTGTGCGCTTGACGAACAGCCGACGCGCACACACTCACATTCTTTTTACGAGAAAAAACAACGCTCTTACCGTCCCGTTTTTGTTCGCCCTTTACGAGGTTAAACCGACAAACGGGAAATTTTCCTGCGGGAGAAGGTGGGAGGGCGGCGGCAGAATGTCGTTCGCGTCCGCGGCGTTGCATTGCCTATCGTGGAAAAATCCGGCGATGTGACTCTGTCACTAGCGGCGCTGGAAGCAGTTAGGTCGGCGCGGTAGTGGGGCATTGGCAATTAACTTAAACGAAGCGGAGGTACCGTGACACATACTTTGTCGCGCACGTCTTCTGACGTCAGCCACCGTGAGGATGAGACAATGGCCGCTGCATCCAAGTGATGTACACCGCCGTGGTCTACGCGGTATTCCCATAAGTACGGCGTCACGCTGCAAAAAGGCGACGCCGATCGCCGATACTCTTCGTTTATTCATCCTTGACTTTTTGGCCACTGAAGTCAGCGCGCCCTTTCCAGCGGCGGCTTGGCAAAAACACTGCCGCCATTTGGAACCAATCGCCCTCGATCGTCCGCGATCATCTATGTCATAAGCATCGCTTTCGGAGCCAATCGCTGGAACCGGCGGCATTCATTAACGAGTTGACGCAATTAATGAAGATCGGCAAGCGGGCCGGAATCACGATTCCTCGGCAATTACCAGGATTATCTGTCGGCCAAGGCGGCTCCGACGGTAGATAACCGTCGCGCGATAATCCGATAATTCACTACTCGTGACTGCTCTCGTGACGTATTAAGTAGAAATTTTCGGTAATGACAGGCCCTCGCCAACGAGGCCCCGGGGAAAGGTACGCCACGTGTGTACGGCAGTGTACGAGGCTAGATTAGGCTCGTGATATGGAAGTTGATCGTGCCTTAGAAGTCGAGCGTGTCCGGAGGCAAGGCGAAAGGAGAGGCACGTCGAGAATACCGAGGCGATCTTAATGCGTTCCAAATTGCAGTCGAGCGCTACTTTAATTGATTGACAAAAAAGGTGCTGGCCGGAAAATGGCGACGACCGAGACGAGTCGCGCAAGCAATTGAGGAGAACTTATACCCCGTGTCGTTCCGCCATTTTATCTGCTATCCGGACGCTCCTGCACCCCGATACCAGCCATTTACAGTCCGTGACTGTGTCCCATTACCATTCTGAGACGAATCATACCTTGACGCGGGAACGATTAAACTCATAAATAAGTAACAGAAATAAATCCACAATAAATAAACAACAATGCAATAAATGAACATCGTGTCGCGTCTCAACATGCCGGGCGACCGGGACGAGATAGGCGACCGGGATCGTTAAGGTGCGACTCCAAGCACTCGAACCGTTCACGTTGACAATTCCCGATTTCGTCAATTGAGTTTATCTACTCTCGTGCGACTAATCCCAAGATCATCCTGTTACGCCATTGCGTACACTCGTACAAACGTCGGAGATATTCGGGTGCGTGTCGCACAATCGAAATCTGAAAAGCATGCTCAATGCCTTGGAAACTGTCAAACAGCGTCCCCTGGCCAGGTATACGGTATACGGAGTCGAGGGCCAACTTCGTAATAATGACAACAACGTCGAGCCATTGTCAAAGACCTCGTTGTCCCCCTAACCGCAAACTACCATCCGTATTGTGCGACAAGTGTCCGACAGGTACCTTTGTCACGCCTACCATACAAAAGCAAGCGTCCCAAAGGTCGCGTTTTCTGAAAAGGCGCGCGTGTCCCGCAATTGTCAGTGGCATTCGAATACTTCACGATTCGTTCCGAGAGATCATGCACGGATAACGGCGCCTCGACCGACGTACGGTGGGACTCTATCCTTCTTTGACACGATTGATAAAAACGATAAACTTCGTGTGAGTCGTGTATCGTTAATCTTCCTATTTTTACGACGAAATCAAGAATGAGGTATCTTCTTCTCTGTTTCAGGTAAGCCGCAATTTCCTTGGCAAAGTATTTCGTTGATTTGTGTGAGTATATATTACGCCTGCAATGGACATATCCGCACGTACACACATTCTCGTTACGAATCGCGCGCAGTGTCATGTTCGACACGTAACTTCCACGTCGGCGTAAATGAGAGATGAGAGAGAAGCGCCGCGCGCATGCAATCTAGGAAAAGGCACGCACCGAACCACTAGTACACGTGACATTAGCTTAATTTATGCACGATTTGTTATCCAGCCGCGGTTGTCGAAGACAGAAGGAAGTGAGACAGCTGCGTTGGGAAAGCCGCCTTGCCGCGGCTTTCGGTCAGCGCCGTCTCTTCGCGCCCAGCGACTTCACTCGCGACTTCGTCGCCACTAATTTCAATCTTGGACAGGGTGTAATTAGTGACTTTGGGTTAAAACCTCTCCACCTATCCCTTGTCGCGGGATCATATTTTTGACGACTTTCAGATAAAGTGCCCGATAATCACCGGCGATGTCGAGATGCACAGCCAGATTTCGTTTAAAGTACTAGGCCGATTTTTTAAATGTTCAGTTGCGTCGGGCTCTGCGTGGAAACATCAACTTTACGCAGTTCTTAACAACTCGTCGGAAATATTTGAAAGACGATCGTGAACGCCGACGAAGAAAAGAACAGGAGCTATAAATTCTCGCGTGGGTCAATCGGCTCCGATGCTCGACATGCCTTCGACCTGGACACACCTACGCTTCCATGCCTCCGGTTTATTTATGCACAAATTCAACACCGATGCGTGCGCACACGAACGCGCTCATACGGTACTTCTATATTGAATTTCATATATAAAATCGCCGGGTGGAATATCGAGTAATGACCGACCTTCTTTAGATCAGAATTAAACTCATGGAAGGAAAAGTGTCATAATTTTCCACGCAAACTCTAACTGCTCAAGATTTTATGTTGTTTAGTTAAGGAATGATTCTTGAAAATTGCTGGGAAATCGTATATCAACCTAAATTTATCAATACGTTGCGGGATTTATGTTAACGTTCCAAGGATGTCATAATAACGTCCACAGTGACGCCGTTAAAGGAAACAGTTTATTTCTTAACGTTTTTTGTTTTTTAAATACCTGACATGTGAAATTACTACCTCGAAACGTAATTATAGTGCGACTTTCATACTATGAATTCTTGTTGTTGCTTCAATCATTAACAAGACTGCCGCGTTTTTCAGACAGCAACACCATACTGGTAAAAAATGTAACTGCGACACCGCGTTCGAATCAATTCAAACGAATTAGGACAAGTGTCAAACGACGTCTGAACACGCAACGAGTTGCGACATCACCGCGGTGTCGCTGCGATAAGCGTGCTTTACTACACTTGCGAAAGGAAGAATGAAAAGATTCGCAGAAGGAGTTTGTTAATCATCTATAAAACCAAGGATTTTACGACGAGCATGACGACGAGTAAACGCGAAATTGTAGAATTGCAAAACTCCGGCGCAAGCCAAGCTTACGCCACTGCCAACGGTAGCCGGGATTGGTGGCACGCCGTTTTACGAGTCTGATTATGGCGCACGCGGATACTTAGCCGACCCACCGCTCGAGCATATCAGAGACGCGCGGATGCATGCTCGAATTAGAAATGCAAAACTTGGCGACCATTAGGGAAATTATGATAATCGCGCGCGAAACGCCCGCCAGGGTCGTCGCTAACCGCATCCATTCGAACGACCTCGTTGCCCTGACGCTGAAATTGTCTTCCAGCGGTACCGTGCTCGCCTCTTCAAACGCGTCACGAGACTTGCGATGCGCTAGAGCGTTCGCGGCAGAAACGTCCGTGAAACGTTGTTGTCATGGCCGATCGATTTTCACCGATGGTTAAGAAAAGCGGTCTTTAGGAATCGGATTTATATAATCTAGTTACAATCAAATGTAGAGACGCGAGATTCCTTCCTCTGGTTGTCTTGCAACAATCGGTAAAATCGTAGCGAATCGAATCTGCGCGTCGGATCGGGTCGTGAGCTATTATCCCCTACGCCCGGCGGATCACAAAGCGATCGTAAAGTTGCTTTTGTTGAAAATGAAGCGTTTCTCACGCTTGGTACATTAAAATTAGTTTCCACCGGCGCAATCGTAGGTAAAATCTCGCGCCTAGTTTCCACCGTTTCCACCGCGAGTGACATGAACGTGAGACTGTTTCTGAAACAGCCAAGCGGCAAGGAGCCCTTGCGTTATCCGCGGTGATCGCGAGATAGGTAGGCCGAGGCGCCGATAGATCGATAGATCGAAGGTCGCTACGTGTTAATACCGCCTCGCATGCTCTTGCGGCCCGAGGTCGGGCTATCATTAACATCGGGCAATTATCCGTGTCCGTTCGCGAGGAGGCATTATCGTCGTTCGCCGCGCGTCGCCTCTCGCATCTCGTCGCCGTATATGCTAATAAAGATACACATCGGGGAATTCGTTCACCGCGTACCAGGACCATTAATTTCACGTGTGCACGAGATAAGGAGCTGTAAGAGATTGCGAAGTCGCGCCGGACGAATTGTTGGATTCGTTCAATGAAGCGATTTATCGGCGTCGCCGGCGTAAATCGTGTTCTGCACCAGTCCACCCCTCCGATTGAGACGCATTTGTTCTAAACGGCGTAACGAATACGTTACCGGGATGTTCTTATGTAACGCGCGCGATTCGGAGAAAACGGCATTCGCAAGGCAGCGATTGCACGGCGAAGCCGTATCGCCGATCATCTCATAATGGTCGCTCATTCGACGAATAGAGCTCATTTATATTCCAATCGGCGCTGGTTAACGACACTCGCACAAACGAACGAGTCCGCGGAAAACGAACGTGGCGCGGCGA
Organism: Nixonia krombeini; assembly: GCA_022817245.1. Lineage (NCBI taxonomy): Eukaryota > Metazoa > Arthropoda > Insecta > Hymenoptera > Scelionidae > Nixonia > Nixonia krombeini. Next base: position 17,321 of record JABFPT010000090.1, on the reverse strand, counting down.
GAGCGTTCTGTTTTATGCAAATGAGACAGCGCTGCGGCGGGGACATTTATCCCACGATATGGAGGCGCCATTAATTGCGATCGTGAAAATCACGCCGAACGTAGTCACGACTTTGTTCTGGCCGGCAATGCCACGCCATTATCGGGAGACGCTCTTCGCGTGAGCTGCTACGCGCATGTACACGAACCGTTCCGTCTTATCGCCGACCGTGCCTCGCCTCCGATCGTTCACTATCGCTTCTCGTAACTTCAAGGACGAAATCGACAAATCACCGACTCGCCGCGTCAACCAGACCCGACACCGTTCTCTCTTCCTTTGCCCGCTTGCCGATAAGTGTAGGAGGCGCAAAGGGGGTGATCTGCAGCGGTACTCGTGCCTTCATGGAACGCTGCTTCCACTCTCATTTCGGACAATCCATTTGACGAAGCGGCATAACAAACAACAAAAACTGTTTAATACATGACGACATTTGAAGCATTTTTCCGTCGTAATGTGAGGTGCTACTGCATTGAGGAAGAAACATGTTGTTCCATAAATGGGGAATATTTCACCAGGTGCAAAATGCATTGTATGCGATAGTGAACTCTGCTCTTTGGAACCATGACATTCCCCTAAAGCATAAACACGTTATACAATTTACGCATTCTGGAATTATGTAAAACAGTAATGCGATGTCACTTTCTTCTTGTTAAACGTATCATTAATGAATTCATAATGAATGCTCTAATTAACATGCATAAATTACTATTGAAAGATGTATCCCCGTCCGGAGCTCCTGCAAAGCGTTGTGTACGTCTCGTAAAAATGTAACTAATTGGTGACGAGGGTGAAAAAAGAGAGTGAGAAAGGGGTAGCAAGAGCGAGAGAGAGAGAGGGCGAGAGAGAGGGAGAGAGGGAGAGGAAGAGAGAGACAGAGGCAGAGATGGAAGAGCTGACAAGGCGGTAACAGAGACATCAACCCCACACGATAGGATAGCAGCGTATTTGCCAGCGTACGCACATACATACGGAGGTATGAGGCTGTGGAGGATGAGATACGTACCTACGTACGCGGAGGCGCATCTCGTCGCGTTTGATAATGCATTAACGCCGGTGGATCAGGATATTAGCATAGCATACGCCCATCACATTTGAATTGAGAGGCAGCAGCCCCTCGGTGTATAAGCAGAAGCGCGGAGAAGGCGTCCCAGCGTCTCTTTGTCATGCTAATACAAGGCAGCATCCATCCCACGAGATACTTCGACCGCGAGAGATGACTCTGCATCTCGACACGGTTCGGAACTGCTTCGGAAAGCAACTCTGCCTGCGCGCAGGCCGCAGCTACTGTTGCGTCCCCGCGCTTCGATCCCCCCTGAATATCCTTCCGGACGCTGCGCGATTACATTGAATTCAAAGACGATTTTGTCGACTGTTATGTTTGACGTGTTACGCACGTTCGAAACAGTGGACACGGAGGAACCGAAATCGCCAACCGATTCTTGGCGAGGAATTCGCGAGAGGGGACGTAATGTCCCGGAGGAAAGAGAGAAGGGTCGCGAGAGAGACGGATGAAGGACAACAATGGTAACCCCGGTATGCTTACGCGCCTCCGCACAATGGCACAATGCGCCGCGGTGTCAAAGCGATGTCAACTGTCAACCGACCGTTCCGCGAGGCGGCAGACCGGCGAGAGGGATGCTCCGTCGAGTTGACGTGACGTAATATAAAGCCGCTGTGCAAACCGAGCGTGATGGAACACCTACAGATGATGCTCGGATGAGCTCACAAACGGTTTTTCAACGTTCCCTACGTCGACGTGTGTACTTTCATACGCAAAATATATTTTTAATCGCGAGGAGCGCCTCTGTAAAGGGCGTCGTCATACTTGATCCATCTTCATAGTACAAAACTCATACTTTTGGGGGGAATGTAGTACTTTCCAACGAAGCCGGAATGACGTTTATAAAATGGCAGTTAAAATTTGTAACCAATATTTCCACTTCCTGTCAACGACCTAATCCGCGGGATGCGATGCGATGCGGATGGAAAATATAACGTGAGGTATATATTCGGGTTCGGTATTGTGGTATTGCGAATGGCCGAGTGACTCATTATTTCAGTGGCCCTTCATATATTCATCCTCATCCTGTCGGATGATACTGCCCTCTCGCTTTCACGAGCATCCGTCCTCCTCGCTTTTCGTTTCGACGATAATATTCAGACGGCAGACGTGAAAGGATGGTGGTAGGGGGAGGGTCAGGGACGTCAGCCCCTACGAGTGAAATCGGCTACCATGTAATAATTTCAATAATCCTAGTCTCCCTTATCGGCGGATTAATAGTCGCTCGCTGACCAGGAAATATCGGAAGAAAAATTCGAAGAAGGATTTTACATTCTTCTGAACATGATGCGGGATGTAGGAACAATTAATTCCGTAATATTCAGGGAATAGCCCGATGTGAATAAATTGAGACGCAATGATGCAACGAGATGAATTGCAGAAATATTGCGAGTTAATTCTTCGGCGGTGCAATTTCGGATCGAACGGCTGGACGAAATTATGCGTACCGATGTTTAATCGATCTACTTGTCATAGAACGGAGAAGTGTCAAGAAATTGAGAAAAACGAGTAATCGATACACAAATTGTGCGGGAAGAGGGTAAGTGCCAGACATCGGTGGCGGCAGCCGTGGGCAAATGGATTACGCGCGGTACCCGCTGCGTAACCGCACTTCAAACGCTGCTTTATTGGCCGCGTCTGTGTCCCCTTTACCCAGCCGGAATTGACAATTGACAAAATTGATACAACGCGGCGGCACGTGTGCGTGAAATGTGTCGCCTCGGGGCCCGGGCCAACGAATTGTGCTCGACGCGTTATAAGTCCAACGTAACTAGATCAAACGCCGAGGCTGCGCTGTTAAAAAATGAAGAATGCGTTGAGCGTTGAAACTGATAGTTATTAAAAATTATTCATGACAAAATTAATTGGAATCAGAGTCCAAATCCACTCGAGTGTGGACGAGAACAATGCAAAAGTAAGATTATGCGGATTAGCTTGTAAATGATGAAAAACTGCGAGCGTCGAGGAGGATGAAAAATGTGGTTCGGAACGGCGGCCGGAAAATTCGATTTGTAAGGCAATTTGGCTCGCGACAAAATTTAAATCGTAAAGCGCATTTCACTGCGAGGGTTGATAGAATTCGTTTGACTGCGGCAGTCTGGGGAGGGAGGCCGACGAATGTCCTTTGCCGCACGATCGGCAAAGTGGATTCGTATGATACGCGCGGTAAAACGCGTCCGAGGGTGAATCCCAAATTTCCCAGTGTGACGTATAGGTACGTAATTTCATTTCTAACGTCGGAATTGTTTAAAGGAGAAAATCGTTTTGTTTTTCGCACAATGCATTATGTAAGTTCATCGTCGATCAAAAAAGGTTAACCTACAACAATAGTTTAGTAAACGTTTTAGTAAACGTATTACGAAAGTTGGTAGTCTTGTTCGCTACAATTATTTAGAAAAACTAATAATAAAATTAATTTTATCATTGTTGACAGTTCAATTACTCAATTAAGTGGAGAATGTGCACTTGGTAAAACAGTCTACTCTGTTCAGTATCTCATTCTTTACTTGCAGTTTTTTTATTAACATTTCATAACTCCATCGAATTTAGAAAAGATTGTGATAGAAAAGTGTGATTCATTTATGCGACGGTCGTACTGTCAAAGCAGAAAAAAGGGTTAACAAATGGACACCGAGTGCTAATCAGGGACTGCCTTTGAAATACGACCGTGAGACGAAAGCGGCGGCCAGTGATTTCATTGTTCGTCTAGAACCAGTCCAGGTATAAATGTAGCTCTGCCAGGTTGACACTTGTCACCTGGTTTTATCGCGTCGTTAAACTGGTTCTAGGTCTCGTGTATCGACAGCATCGGAATTATTAATCGTATTATTTATTGCTCTCTCGGAATACCATATGGCCATTCGCAAAGTGAAATCATTTTTTTTTACAGCCACTGAGACGACGCCGAAGAAATTTTTGTCAAGGCTCGGAAGAAACATTGGCACGACACTTGCATATTTCTGAGTTAACTTTTAGCAGCAATGCATGAATCATTTTTAATGAAAATAGTTTGAAAGAGGATCGAAATAACAGGTTGGCCGGTCGCGGCGCGAGTTCGTGATGGATGACGTTGTGAAAGAAGTGGAGCACGATCGGCGATTGTTTTTGCTTGGCAATAAGGTAGTAAGGATGGCCAAGGAAGCCGACGTTTCTCGATTTTAACTCTTGCTCCGGCTAATCGGTCGCGGCGAAGAAGTCATAAAAAATAAGATCGCTTTACGAGTACCTGGAGATACGAGAGTAGTTGGCTTCGTGGAAGGGTTATTCCCTGTGTCACGGAAGGTGCCGAGTTCATAAAAAAATATGCATCACGCGAGCCCTCCCTCGTTACAGGTGCACGTTATACCGTCGACGCGATCGTAAAACGCGACCCGAATCTGTCCCGCGTTCGAGTAGACGCTTAGGAGCGTTCAGGGGCGAGTGCCTGATGATGTAAGTCACGATCGAATCAAAGTAGACAAAAGATTCCTGCGGATACACTCGCCGTAATTGGTACGGCACTGGAAAAAACGGCACGAAGATCGTCTTGCTCCCTCGGACAAATTATTCAACTACGAGTTTTTTCTTCCCGACTGCGGCGGAACAAAGGGAAATAAAAATTGACGAATTCACGACATTTAACTCATCGCACGTCCGAATAATAACGATCCCTGCGACACAAATTTCAAGAATGATATTTTGTCGACCAAGACTGAACCGGAGCCAATTTTGACTACTCGACGTAACTGTAAACGCGTTATGGATTCGCCAGAAAAATAAATTATCTTGACAGAACGATCGCCCAAAATTACAGCCGCAATGTCCATAACGACTTAGTGATTATTGGCTCTCAAGGCAATCGGCTATGAATTTGAAAAAAATTATGAAGGGTACATATCTTTCACGACATAACGCTCGTTATCTGGCCATCGGAAATTTTGTATTATGTAATTATGAAAGCGCGAGGAAATGTCGACGTTTCGATGATTTCGTAAACTTGACACGTCAGTTCGACCGACGTGAATTAATAGAAGATTACCTCTACAATTAATTGTCTTCGTTTTTTAAATCGATGGAGGAATGACGTCCGCGAAAATGTAGGCCGAAACCAAGTAACAGCTGTCTATCGTGACTTCGACCTAACGATAACACTATTATTCGCCGCTCGTACTATTGATAACACTGTCATTAATATCCGTCATGCGATGACGATCTTCTCGAGAAAGGCCCTGAATGCCGCATTTTTAAATCAGCGGCCGTCCGCCGCTGAACAAGGAGCGTAAATAAAAATACAACGAACTTGTAGAGACGTTTGACGGTCGTAGAAATCGGTCAATATGGTACGAGATTGGTGAATAGTCTTGTCGCATTGTTTGACCTGAAAACGGATTTGCGTCAAAGGAGATTTAGCGCAGTTTCCTCGTCAAAGGCGCACCGAAAGTCGAAACGCAGCGGGGAAAAGAGCGAAGCGGTCCAATGCAAACAGTACCGAAATCCGAAAGACGGAACGGCGAATCGCAGTGCGGAAATTGCCCTGCTTGCGACTAATTCCCAGTCGAAAGGCGCAGAAAAAGCGGTCCTTGATCGCCGGTATTTTTTGCTACCATAAACTAGAAGACCACCGCGCGCATCGTGAAACACGCCACGAGCTGCCGAGGCGGCCTATTGGTGGTCGTTTCGGGCGCGCTTTGGTTTACGGCTTTTCCAGAATTTTAATGACCGCACTAAATACCCGGGCGAGGACCGCTGATGGTGCCGCTTAACGGACCGCGAGTTTTCCTCGCTTTTCCTAGCAACATGGCTCTTTTATTCTCAAAGCGTTCCTGACAGACTCGTCATTGCTTCCACAACTGTGAAGTTCGCCGCGAAATTTGTCGAAGAAGAAAAATAACGGAGGGAAGGGGCGATGAATGAAATATCATGTCAGAGGCGAATGATATTCGGAACGGTTGACAGGAATTTCCAGCTCCAAAGTCTGGTTTCCCTGACCAATAGCGCGAGCGTCGGGAGAGGAAAAGGGCCCAATGTCGACAGGCGACGGCAGCGGCTGCAGCGGCAGCGGCGATGGCGCTCGGGCCCACAGGGGGCGTGGACGTTGGGGTTCCCGTACACCACGTAACCCTTTACGACTGGTCTGTATAATTCCTCCTTGATGCGTGCCACATGTATGTAGGTATTGGGGCAACCGTCGACCTCGATGCGAACAAGGAAGGCTAATTTCTCGCTGTGCCGATCATTTCAGTCATTCTTTTGCGTGCGTCGAATCCGCGCGTGACGCGTTATATGAGCACGCGGCTTCTCAGAGCGTGTCCGCCTGAGCGAGTTAACGAGGACGTGAACGCCGCGTTTTCTTATTACACGTTTTCCGAGCTTGCTCGCGCCTTTGGAAACTTCCACGTCTTTATTCATCTCGACCAGGCGGACGGCTCGAATCTGTCGTGTTAGCGAAACGTGTGTCAACTACGGTGACCGTGATCGGTGCGGCGAACGTGGCAAAAAGAGTCACGGTAGTCGTACGTACGTCTGTCGCGGATTGGTCGGTAATTTCGTCCCCTCTGTGACCGCTGGCAAAGTCGCTTCACGTTGATTTCTAAAATGGACGAAGTTTCGACGCAGCGACGTCACGTTCCGGAACGCGGGTTAGCGCGGAAGAGTCGGTCATGACTATACTCGGCGTCGAGGAAGCGATTCCAAAGAAGTCGAGGTAATAATAATTCCGGAATTAATATAGCGGTCACTCGTTAGTGCGGCTCGTCGCGCATCGCAAACCCGGCCGGATACATCTGCATGCGTATTTACGCGTAATGCGCGAGTGCGACGATTGGTCGACAAAAGGGACGTTTCGCGTTGACACGTCCAGATGCGGTATTAGCCGTTTGATGAACGATGCCGAGGCACGCATCTTTTGCAACTGGTAATAACAGAACGCCGGCAGGAAAAAATGAAAGCACGCTTGGATAATTTAGGTTTCTCGGGAAGTGTCCGGAGCAATAATTTCTAGTCGTGAAAGCGGCTAAGCCGGCACGCCGCTCGACGTCCCGTGCGTGAGAAAGAACGGGTAAAACCTTGTCCCGCGCGATCGCGCCGGTACTTGTGAAATTAAAACCGCTACGTTGAACGGTGCTCGCAAATTACATGCGTAATGAAATCATTGCCGCTCGAGGCGCAGGAAAGAACCTGCCCCGATGAAACACGAGATAATTGAATAAACGAAAAACCTGTAAAAGTCGACGTTAATCGTCGTCGTTTCGCGCTGCCGTCATTTCGTTCCTTCGCGACCGTTCACCCACCGAAGTTCGAGGTGTCAGCCGACTTCGGCCAAAATTCAACGACAACGCTTACGTTCTCGCGGCAATCGGCCAAAAGCAATGTCGGTGACGTTCTCTCCGAGGGTGAGACCGCGGGAAAGGAAGAACGGCGGGAGCGGCGGCGGGAGCGGCGGGAGCAACGGGTCGTCCGTCACGAGTATATACATATATGCATGTACACACGACTGTATATTGCGGAAGCGCTGGGTCGTTACTCACCGCGGCAATAGAATAGTAAGCGTTTTTACTCAGTGGCGCTACGGCATGTTACGCAGCTATTTGAAGGGTGATACTCTCGCGTACAGTTGCTGCCAAGAGTACTGCCTGCGGCATGTACGCGGTGTTTCGCGAAACACGCATCCACATTCGCGGAAGACCCAACGGATTTTCCGAGGATCTCGACCGCGTTGAATGACCTTTTCATCGTATTTCCTTCCACCCGCTTTCTACCGCTCGTTCGCGATCAGCGTCGAAATCGGCGGAACTGTCGACCCTCTGAAAGCAGCGGCCGCGTGTTCAGTCGGGAACAGTCAGCGGATTGATACGAACTGTACAAGCATGACATTCTTCTTGTACCTTCGCTCTTTCTGCGTGAAACGCGCGAGAATCCCAGTGGCAGCGACGCGGCGACCAGTGACTGACTCGCGTGCCGCGAGGCAAAGTCCTCTCGCGCGAGAGCGTTATCTGCGCACCGACGCGTATAGAGCATGTAACGCGTGTAACCTCTCGCTTCGGATTCATACTTACATAGCCACGATGCGAGACGACTTCGATCAAAGTTCTTTTCTCTCATTAGAAAAACCGCGCGCTATCCGGCTCCTCGTTAATACGCCCGTGCGCGCGTCATTATTGGAACATTTTCCACGCATTCCTCACTTCTGTCCGTATTCAGGTCTCGCGTGATTGTTGTCTTAATTGTTTAGTATCAAGCGCGATCGCGCGAATGATAAGAAGATTTGAAATACCCCGATTGACAACTAATCGTGCATCGCAACGATAATTATCTGAATGTCTGTTCATTAGTCGAAGTCGCGTCCAATTAATAATCACACGTGAAGCATCTTGTGAGTCGGAATGACAGAGTTTTATTCTTTCTTTAATAAATACACCTCGCGTGGCACGCTGAAATTCGATTATAGGTATTCAGCGTGCTCACTTAACGGATACGTGTTAACGCCGCGGATCATTAGCCATTTGCGAATCCGTTGGAGGCTTTTTTTCGAGTATTCGTGGCACGTAGGTAAGTAGATGCGCAAACACGTACACATCTTTGGAGAAATGCAACCGTGGTGAGGAGGTTATGGAGTTTCTCGTCAAAACCGGCTGCTTCGATGTACAAACATATTTTTTCGTAAATTGGTCAATTTGTTTGAACGATTCCTCTTTCTACAACGGAAAAAAACATTATTATCACTTTAGATAATAAATCCATTTTATAAAATCGAGTTAGTAGTATGTTTGCAAGTACACAGTTCCAAGTAGACAATGAATCGTAATGAAAACTTTAAAAGGACAGTTACATTTATAAATGTCAGTGACGTACATGGAAGAAGATGATTGATGCGGTAACTGAATAAGCTTTTTCACTTACCGAACTATGCTACAAACGAACCGATTTGACCTTAATTTTAAAAATAGGCGGAATTTGACGGAATAATTATAAGTAATTGAATTGAGTCATCGCTATTAAATTTTTAATTCTTATTTGATATACAAATTATTTCACTGTCTCATGCGCCAAATATTTTTCATTTTTTGCGCAAATGATAATTAGTGATAACTATTGACATAGAAGTCTTGTGCTGCAATTTTGCTTGCTGCGAAAAATTATAAATAATTGAAACAAAAGTTATAACTTGTAAGAAGAATGTTCTTCGGTAAAACAAATATTTCTTTTTCTCAGTGACTCATCAGTGTGTTGCACGTAACCCGTATAATAATATTTTATTACGACCGGATAGAGAGGGACGAGATTTTTGCGAAGAAGACATTAGTTCCAGGAGGAGGAAAAATCAGAATTAGTGATTTGCTCGTGATTTGCTATCAGATCGCGGCAATCAAGCGCGCGCGGTGCGCGCACATATCCGCGTGTGGTCGGCGCGACTTATTAAGCAAGATCGTTCCTCATAAAATGCACGCGGTCTACAGGCGCGACTCTAGTATTATAAATTTATCAGTGAGAACGGGACGAGCGACCAAAAGAAACGCGTTGATCGAAAGATGGAGGTAGGGATGTTCACCTCTGACCCGCCGAAGTATTTCGCTATACGCTCTCGTGCCGCGGAGATATTTATTGGAGATAATTACAAGAGCGCTCGTAAAGTCTTGGAGGGGCCCGTTTCTTAGCTGATATCTTACACGGACCGCGAAGTAAAAGCCCTACACGTACACCTTATACAAGGTGTCCGGAGAGTTCGATTACTCCGATAGTGTCAATCCGAGATGCAATTATTATAGAATTGAATTCGCTCGGCTCAAGTACGCTCGCTGAAATTAGACATCGCAGCACGTTTCAAATCGCGCTTAGCATACAATGCCTGCGAGCTGTATGCCTGCTGCATTTATCATTAATTACATCATGCGAACTTCGACTTTGATTGGGTCATTAATATAACAATTATATTGTCGATAACTTCTTTGATTATGTACAACGTGAAACGGTTACAGCGTTCACAACAATTCGTCTTGAAAGTACCACTTGGCGTTACTTGTAATGTCAAATCAATTTATCAAGACACCTGTGTTATAGCGTCGAAATACTTTTTACTTTGTATTTTCGGTTACATAATATGAACATGATATTTTTTGCCGAAGCTTGTACCTCGTCAGACTTTGATTAATGTTACACTATCAAGCATGTGAAGCTTACCGTTCGATAAATTGAGTTTTTAACAGAATTGAATCATCGTAATTTTTATCGCTGACACGAGACATGGTATTAAAGAAATATCCATTTTGTAACTAATTAATACCTTTAATACCTTTAACCATCATATTCGACGAGTATTAGTATTAAAGTTTACAGTCACAAGCAGCTTAACTAACTCAGCTTGATAATTCAAAAAATGAACTATAAGTGAAAGTGTCATACATAAATAATATCTGTGCTCACGCTTAAACAAGTATAAATTGGTTTGACACACTAAAGAAAAACTAATTACTTAAAATTTTCTTCTGGAGAAAACAATTTACCAAATTGTCGTTACCGATATAGAGAACGTTACCGATTTGCAGGTAAAAGTAATTGAGAAGAATACCCTTGACTTTTACATTTCAATCCAGGAATAGATTTCATTTAGCGATGAGTGAGCGACTGTCACGAGGTATCGCGGAGTACTCGATACGGCGGCGTCCTGTGGAAGCGATCCAGCGTATCTAAACTCGCGGGTGATAGAAGCGTGCAGTTACTTCACGCTTACTTTGCGAGCACCCGATAAGCGAGAGTCATCGAAGGCGAGGTGGTTGAAGATAGCACCCGGATAGCGAGCCGCTATGCAACACGCGGAATGAAAATCGATCAGAGAACCCGGTGCAAGGATCGAGATGATGCATCGATATCAAAAGTTGTAGAGTGGTTTCGCGCGCCAGCGATCTCTCGCTCTCGCTCCGTCTCGCACTCGTCCCCTTTCCTTACTCGTCCGTCGCTTCTTCCCTACATATCGCCATCTCTCGTACGCGATGGTTTCGCAGCTTTGTCGGGGAATATGTCCGAGGCAATTTGGCTCCGAGTTATTCGCAATTTTCTTTATCTCATTTCAGTTCGGCTTGCACGACCGTCCGGGAATGTCGGTGATGCGCCGCTCCAGAAATTCGTCGGACACAGACATTGAAGATGCACGTATTTTACAAAATAAAAAAAACGCATAATCCCAGATACCGGGAAGCGATGTGAAAATATGAATTTCGCGTAAAATTAAATCGTTAGACATTTCGCATGTCATGTTCGAACGGAATATTCTTTACCTGCAAAATAAATTAATACCATCCGCCAGGAAGATAAAATAATTTCACGATTATTTGCCAAAAGTAGCAAACGTGCCATGCAATACGCCTCCATGAGCCAAGCTGTTTGTTAATTAAAATCATCATTTAATTGAATATTTCAATGATGAAACATTTTTTGCTTTCCATGGAACGAGAGGCTCGTCGCGGCGGCTTGTTTAAATTACGGAACGCACGATGTGAAAAATGACAGCGATTTCACGATTTCGTTGGTTTCGAGCAAAAAATAAACACAATCGTGAATACTCTTGCTGATTTTATAGACACAAAATATTTCGTGAAACATAATATCTGGTGCGTCCGCCAATAACCTCGCCGAAATACGAGAAATCGAAAGAGAGACTTTTACATCACTAATTACAGAGTAAATTAATCGCATTTTATTTCCATAAAATGACATTTCTCCGAATTCATTAACCGATCATTCTGTGATCGTAAATAATCAAAAGTCAAATGTGAAAACATGAGCATTTTCTCGAAGGAAAAAAATGAAATTGAATGACACTGTTTGTGCCGAGAGACCGTTGCGAGAGAAAAAGCCGAGGTTATTATTATTTCTCGCGTGGTTGAACACGATCGTAATGATCGACGCAAGAAAAGGCAGCAGGTAGCATCAATTTCAAAGCATCAGTGTGTGAAAACGACGTGCACGACGATCTCAACAATGATAATAATGTCGACGATGACGACGTTGACGATGTTAGCCGCAGATATGGCAACAAAACTATCGTTACTTCGACTTGGTTCACTGTCTTTAATAGTTAAGAATAGTCGACATTTGTATATTACTTCAGTATATGAAAAATAAGTTATCAACATTCTATAAAATACACTCTCGATAAAAAAAACTTTTTGATATAAATAAATTGCGATAGTGGTATGAATTTTTCGAATTATTGTAAAAATTGCTCAATAAATGAATAAAATGAGTTCGCCATTGTGAACACAGTACGATTCATTTACTTTTACTTTTTAACGTGTCCCCTCATTCTATCAAAATTTCGTAAAGGGTAAACATATGTATGTGTGCATAACATATATACATGTATATATTTATAATTCTACATATACATATAATGTGAATATGTAAAGCACGCCGCTCAAATAATATACAATAAAGGTTCGCGAAAAAGCGGGCGAACAGGCCAAAGCGAAAAAAGCGCATGTGTCCATTTTGCTCGCCAACTTTTCCCACGTAGCAGCCTCAAAATGACCGGCATCGACAATGTCTTGAAGAAACGACTACACGTATACTGTTACTGTCATACAAATTATTAACCGCACGATTCCATTACCTTTTTCGAATGGACTTTCCGTCACACGTATCGTAAGAAGAAAAAAAAAGGCGCCATAGCGTTACCGCCTGTAACATATGTGTAACAGTTCGATGGTTGTTCCGCAGAGGCGTGTATACACGGACACGCGGGCGTGTACACACGACGGCGTGATGGTATCGTCGCGAGGAGGCAACAAAGGACAGCGGCGGAGAATCGTGTAAAAAGAAGACGACGCGAGAAAAAAAGACGAGAGCGGAGAAAGAATCGCTAGATTGTCGCCGCAGAAATTTCTCTTGGTAGCGGTGACTTTTATTCTCGATAATAACAGAGACCGATGCGTGGCGCGGTACGTGATCAATTTTCGTGGCTCGGTGGCCGCGTGTTGGTGCCTGTGCGTGTGAACCCGGGCGAGGAGACCGAACTACGATTTCGGCGTAATTATACGTCGCTCTGTCTCATACCGAAGTCACGGCGGACACAATATGCGTCCTGCCGTAGTCTGACTCCTCCAAGAGTGACCCTCGAGATCGATATTTGCTGATTTATTTTCGGACATCGGACCGCGCTTTCTCTTTCGAAACACGGTATCGCCTTCAAATCATTCTCGTCGAATAAAACGATACTCGTTTCTTCGACTGCCCCGAAATATTATATATTATCCAAACAAGCAGAAGGTGATAATTATCTTCGTATTAACCTTGTGATTATAATATTTACAGTTTTTTATGCGCTTGTGATTCGTGTTAGGCTCGTG
>JABFPT010000089.1:20428-46369 GCA_022817245.1 Nixonia krombeini | reverse complement strand
TGGTGTCTTAGTTTATTAACCCTTGTATTTTAATATTGTTCAGCGTGTTATGCGTTGTCAGTAAGGAGAGCAATTATTCGAAGTACAAATTTGTTCGAAAGAAAAAAGAACTAGTTTACCTTGAGCATGGCACTGAAATAAGAAAACTGGACAGGAAAGAAGAAAGAAGGAATGAAAAACTGAAATACGCGACCTCGTAACATAAATTCCGCTACATAGTGTTGTGAGAACTACATCCTGATTATTGGATACACATAAACTTAATTAGATTTATCTTTAAGAAGCTTCATTGGGAATCTATAGAGAAGGAATAATTAATAAGTTTTTCATTATACGGCGCATAATATTCGTTAACCAACATAACGAACAGGTAAACTGCTTTACAGTTTCTAATGAAAAGTACATTTGACTTTAATTCCTCATAGGAAAAAAATGTTAAATATAGTTTAAAATATGTTAAGTAGTAATACTATCTATTGTCGTCTTATATTCGAATTTCTTTTATTTCTTAAATATCTTTTCGGTACATTAATAAAATTACAAAGCTTATTACGAATCTTAAGTTCTACTGATATTTTGATATATTAATCACTAACGCATAAAAATATTTTGTTGCAAAAGTTCTATTTACCATATTCCTGGACCACGCATTACTGCATTACCATTAAAATTTACTTCATAACCAAACTTCGAAAATGGGGATTTTACAAAAGATTGTGCTAAAAAAATGAATATATTTTTTAAATAATATTAATTAAAATTTTAACTTTTATTATTAATATTTTTATGTAGTAAAGTATATAATCTTAATTCGTTTCCGTATGAGTAATAACTTACTTCCATGATTAGCTGTAAAACGAATAATCCATCCGATACCACCGTTGTTCACATTTGTATTATATTCTACCAAAATGCGATTACTCTGTGCATAATACAGTGATGGTTCATCCTACAAGGAATATTTATGATTTAAGTGTGCATAGTTAAATATTTATTAACTCCTATTTATTATTAATCCCTTCCATTATGATTTTATTTGCTATTATTAGTATTTTTATACTATTTTATAGCAGTTATAGTTTTTTTTTTATTATTATTAATTTTTTTATTAAATAATAATTCTATATTAGTAATAGCATAAATACTATAAATAGGTAAGTTTATCACACGAGTCTGATTTAATCCTTTCATGTTCGCCCTGTCACACCAACTTTAAACATATTCCCTTACTTAAAAATGTTTATAAAATAATGTATATAAAAAAAAATATTATTGTTTAATCGTGACATTTGAAGAAATACTAATAATAAGTCTAATTCGTTAAATATACTTGAAAAGTTAATGAATGTACAAGTATGAAATGATGAATGTAAACGGTTATTATACAAAAAGTCAAGTACATACCCCACCGCAATAAGTATTCTTCAACATCCTTTCTCCGTCTGATGTGAATTCGTAAAATTTAACGTTATTTGTCTCACAGATGCTTCTAGATCCAAGATCAAAAGCAGCAAATGTGAGTACTATTTTACAACAAGTTGGTACACTGACATCCCAGGTACATGAGGAATCATTTCGGATTATTTGTGGGTATAATGGAGATGTGAACGTGCCTGCGTAATTGAATATGGTTCCACCACAACCACGTCCTAGAAGGTTACAATACTTTCATGATCGCAACCCTTTAGAATATTATTCGTTGTAAGGAATAAAGTAGAATCACATTCAGCCATAGAAAAATTAAATATACAAAGTAACCTTACCTTTATCTGTAGTTGTATATATAATATCGTAACCTCGACGTGCATGCCCTGTTTTAACATAAGAATGTAAGCTTAATTTGTTTCCAGTACTGAAGACCGGATTAGGTATTCTGAAGTTGCAGACAGTAGCTAATATATTATCGTTGAATCCACCGTCCCGTATCTGTAATTGATTATTAATGAAAGGAAGTTAGTCAGAACTGATGCGACGCAGACAATTAAAAACTTAATCTCGAATTATTGCTGTAACTTGAAGAACTTGCCTCCAGACCATTAGTAGCACACCCGTCATAATCGTAAAAGAAAAGGGATGAGAAATATAATGAAATAGTATGGTTTGCAGGGGCCGTTATAGTTATCCAACAGTTATCTTCAATGTGATGTAAAATTCTGCCCTGCGGACTTGTGTAATTCCGGTTACAACTTGATGTACTGTACTCAAGTTTAAAACCACGGCGTTTGGAATGATTATCGGAGACCGTTTTAAACTTTATTTCAATGTCATTACTAGAACTAAAATATAATTGGTTACGAAAAGTTGTACTGTTATTGTATGTAAACATACTTATGTTTTAAACCAAAATATTTTCTATATAATGTGCTGTATATTACTTATATAATATACGCATATACGTATAAACATCGTATAATATACTTGCCTGTAAAAATCATGATGTCCGATGGATCCACAATATATCATTTTTTTTAATATTCCAAAACTTGCCTGTAAAATAATTAATTTCTTCACGACTTCACAAAAAGATGCAAAATTATTATTATATTTTTTTCTACTTGAAATACATGTAAAAAATCAATCACTTTATTATTGGCTTAAAAAAATCTTGTGTTATAAACAAATTATTATTGTTAATTATTTTATTTACCTCATCTATCATTTGTGGATGATTTCGTGTTCCCGAAACAATTAAATTTTCACCAAAACCCTCGCTAAGAAATTCTCTAGACTGAAATATGACAATGTATAAATTAGTTACAATACAACATTAAGCTGTTATAATCAAAGGGAACTATTTAAAATTTAGTGTATCAACTATTTAAAATTTAGTGTACTAAATTACAGTAATTTAAGATAAAATCAAATAAATATATGTTGTAAAAATAGTTTATAAGATTTATTCATTAAAGTAGTGTTATGGAAGTTAAGCAAACTGCTAATTCGAATTTCAATTACTTACGTCTCCATTCGTAATTTCAAGACTGTCATTTTTACATTTCTCTGATTCTTCTAAGTCAAAGTCAACAAAATGAATTGAAATTGAATCAGTATAATTATTTTTTAAAATCCATCGACACACAATACCTGATGGATAAGAGTTTGGGTAATTCGGTGATATTAACTCATGTGTCTTATTCGTTACCATTTTGATAATGCTTCCACAAGGAGCTAAAAAGATAATTTTAAGAGAAATGTATTTATTTTTCAGTAGCTAATATTAAAAGTACATAAAATGTAATTCAAAATATTATTTTAATCTATTGTGTCATTACGCTTGATGACAACATAATAATATAATTGCAATTTACACTCAATTGAATTGATGGTTGCTGTGACTCCTGTTCCTTCTAAAGTGCCATCGGTGAAAAGTCGTATCCACATAAAATTCATAGAGGTTGTTACTGTAGGAGGAATTTCATTTCCGCAATACTTTCCAATCAATTCAGAAAATGGACCAGAACCATCACGAATCTAGTCAAATTTATTTCGAGTTTTGTTATTGATATTGAACTGAAAAGTGCTCCTCAGTATGACATTAAATATTTTTATATACTTTAATTAATATGATTTGTCATAAACACTTATCAAGAAAGTAATTACATAAAAAGATTTTTAATAAATTGAATTTTTATTTTATTTTTATAAGAAGATTATGCCTAATTTTTTTGTTTTATAATACCTCTAAGAAATCCCCTGCACAAAGTTCTGTTTTACTGGTAACAGTGTTATTCACTGCATTTTTCAAATCAATGTTATTAAAAGTAAATGTGAGGATATGGCCTGGTTGAGTCTTTACGATCCAATGACAGTCTTGCATTGAATCATACGTTGTACCAATTTGAGTTTTAAATGTTCGAACGTGTGTGATGTTATACGTACCACCACAGCCTGTAGCCACGCTGTTCACAAATAAAACCTAAAAAATGCAAGTAAATATAAAGACAGTAAAGATGTTGCATTCAATAAATTTAGTTCGTAGGTGCATTTTAATTTAATGTATATTTTATAGTTTTCAAATGTATTTTCAAATATTTTCCAGTATATGACTAACAGTGGCAATAAAGCCCTCGTAAGATCTACTAGAGTCACTGAAGAATGTAACAGTCATGACATTTCCTTCGGATTTCACAACTGGCCATTTGTCAGTCAAGTTTCCACATAATTTTGCCAAGGCTCTTGATTCATTGATAAAAGATCCTTCATAGGCCGCGACATAATCAAAGATGCAGCTGTGATATTAAATTAATAAAGTGATGAACGGCAGTAATTCTGAGTGTATTACATACCGATGAATATTATTTACTTTTATTAATCATGTTTATGTATTATAAGTTTATTATCTTGCATTTAATAAATCTTCTTAACATATAGAATAAAAGCAATTATATTAGCTCAAAATAGAATGATTTTACTGTTTCGGTACCTATGACTGTATTCCAGAACGAGCTTTTTAAAGCGAAGAACGACACTTTTTTCCTTTGGTGCTTCAATGATCCATGTACAATTAATGTTTTCATAATATTCCGAATCTTTCATCAAAGGATTTAATTCTCCAGGTTCCATGACTAAACCGCCACAGTCTAGCCATTGAAAAAATTAGAAAGAGATAATTGGATAGACTTTTACTCGTGCATAAAGTGCAATTATAAAATAAAAAGTGTGTATATAATATACAATTAGAACATACCATTTTATCGTATCTACTTACGTGCTAAAAAGTACTTTACATTAAAACCACGTCCTTCCTTAAAACGATCTGTTTGAAGTAAAATTTGAGCACTCGATATTGATCTTAATGGTTCAGGTTTCTCATCACCACACATGACTTCCGTTATCAGATTGTCCGTATATGTTACGTTATATTTAACGGTAACATTGTCATAATTACAGTCATTCGAACCTGTAAAAGTTATATGTTCACGATCAGTTTATTATGCGACATAGTGAAATTATATTGCCTTTATAATTTTACCTTTTTCTACTTGGAAGTCTGTAAACTCTATAATGATATTTTTTTCCGGTGCGATGAAAGTGTAGTTACAGAATAGATTTGGGTTATACATATGAGGATAACCTGGTGAATTTAAATACTGAATGTCTTTTGTAACTGTCAAAACACCTCCGCAGTTTTTATACCAACGGGCTCGGAATCCGTCACCTTGTATAGCCTCATTTGTTCGGAATAATACTTTCATACGATTAGAAGTTGAATTGAAATAATTCGGAGTATTGCGACCACAAACTTTACCTATTTCTTCCCAATAGTCTCTTACAACGTCCGACTTTCCATCAAAAATCTTTAAAAATTGCATTTTTCCAATTGAGAACATTGTATATTTCGAGAATTATTTATTTGCACACAAAAACTTTTTTCATAGATATTTAAGAATGGATACCTGTATAAAATCATTTTTACAGTTCATACTTGTTTCCAGATTAAATCTGTCTACAAAAACGAGTCCTACAGAATATCCAGTGTCAACTGTTATTTCCCACGAACATTCTGCATTATTTGGATATGGATTAGGGAATCTAAAAGACAGAATTTAATTAATGGTAGTATATATGTAGCAGTTAATTAAGCAATGGCAATTATTTTTTAAATCAGGAATGCATTTAAACAATATTAGTTCAAAAGATTACATGTTGTTTGAAAATTAACGATATTGAAATGTTATACCCTGGTGAAGAGATTTGTCTATTATGGCCAACTAAAATTCCTCCGCAACTTGAGCTGATTACTTCCATTTCAAATATAAAATCTGCGGGTGCTTCTGTGGCGTAATACTCTATCCACAATTTATTACTGCTGCTTGTAACGTTACGATCTATTAAATTCCCACAGAATTTGCCGATTTGCGGTGATTTGGCGCCACCATTTCTGTTTACATATATATAAATTAAGAATTTAAAAATGTCAGTTTGCATTTTATTGCTTCAAATAAACTTAAAGCCATAACAATTTGCCTATCTGTCTTTGCAAGTTATAACAAAAATTCAATATTCCATAATTGTTCATACTTGACAATTATATAATTTTTATCGCAGCTACCCATGGCCATTTTAGTAAATATCATTTTTATCGGCTTTCCACTGTCAGGATATACAACTTTCCAAGCACAGCTTCGTGGGAACGTGAGATTCTTTGGAGCACTAATGATGTCTTTCGGACCGTAAAGAACTCCACCACAGGGTTGCCATTCGTAATTTAATGTGAAGGACATGTGCGATGGATAACTTCCATTTAGAACCTGTAAACATTCAAGAAATTTTATGACGTGTCAAACAAATAAAATAAATTTTTTTGTTTATACAAATTGTCGTATAAATAAAACCCAAATGAATTTTGCTTATTATATTTTGTTACATTTGAGTATTTCAGAATCTTATATTGAGAGCTTTTTTCATTCTAATACCTTCACTGTATTGACTGCAGAAGGACTTCTTATAAATGTTGGTTCAGTTATATTACCGCAAAGAGCTTGAAATACGTTATCGTTATCTGTAAAATTTTAGAGATAAGTAATGAATTAAATCAGTAAAATTAATTGTTTAAAGAATAACACACGTATAACACATTATAATTGGAAGTTAGGCATGTATAACTGTTTACAACTACAATTAACAATTAAATTTGAATCGTTATTTATCCCTACCAATTACAGCGATAAATTTGTAGTTGTGAATACAGGAGAGATAATCAACGGCTTTCATGATTCCAGATACTTTGAGTGTTAGCGTTACACCTGTATCGTTTACAGATGAAATCATTTCAGATGGTGCATGTAATGCCCATTGACAGTAATAAGAGGTTTCGTTGAAAGGTCGTGTTTTCGGAGGCAACAATTCACCCTTACTTGATGTCGTTACACCACCACACGCTAAGAAATTATAATTTGAATTGCATAATACAAATGTATGTATATACTGGGTTGACAAAAAAGTAATTTTGGCTCTTAGTGTGAAATAAAAACTGACAAAACCGAAATTACTTTCTTGCCAACCCAATAATAAACTTTACAATGTTTCCATATTTTATATATTATTTTTATCAAGTACATATTCAACTATTGTAATTTTCAATATATTAACACGTCTTGCGCGGGTACTTTGCCGCCAAAGTCTTACCTTGTAGCGGCCGATTTTTTACAGTTCGGACGCAAAATTCCTTCTGCATAAAATAGCTGTATTTTTGTATTGTATTTATATATATATTTTCTATATATTTGTATTTTTGTAACGCATGTCTATCCGATCTTATTGTAAAAATATCACAAAAACCCATCGATAACAATAATCCATCAATAATCCGTGAAAAACGACTTTAGTCGCTTCCTGCGCAGGATGTGTTAAGTAATGACTTATAAAAAATTTCAATTTGCATGCTTTTTATATTAAATAATGTATACACTTTATAAAAGGGAAACAATTGGTAAAGAATACGTTAAAATTTACTTACGCGCTGGAGCGACTGCTGTGAATCGAGCTTTTAAACCTCTGCGGCCTCTATTTGATCGATAGATAACTTTCATGGTATTAGAGGAACTGTATATTCTATCGAAAGAATCAGCATTTGTGAGAATCTTGATTTTGGCTTTCATTGTAAAATCATTGTATATCTGCTAACATTTTAATAATAAAACAACATTAGTCATATTTTTACGTAATTTTAGCAACACACAACTTTGCTTGATTACTTATTGTACCATAATTAACATAAATATAAATTATGATAAAATACATACTACGATAGAATTATAACGGTATCTCGTTAACACAGTTGACGGTGGAACTACGTTGGTACCATCAAAGTCAAGAATATCCAAAGCGACTTGATAACCATCGGGTACAGTAATTTTCCACATGCATGCTCTGCACAATTTTATTTTACACAAACACACAAATTTAACATGATTAAAAATATTATCAACTTTTTATTATTAATCGTACTTTAAATGTACTGTACGATACATGATGCATAAAAATGATTCATTGTAAGATGGCAATACAATAAACTAATTTACCTCACGTCATTTCCATTAGGGTAACCTAGAGTTTGAAATTCGCCAGACAAACCTCGTAATTCACCACCGCAAACTGAAAAAATCATTATCAATTGTTAATAACATTAAAAATGTATACTTTGTAATAATGCTTCAAATTCTATTTTTACATTCATAGCTCGTTGTAAACATTATACGAAATCCTTTATAATGCTGCACAGGGCGGTTATTACTTCGGAATGTAACCAGTCCCTTATTAGTCGAGAGTTGTATAGGATTGGGTGGTATCATTATTCCACAATAAGTTCCAACTTCATTCAAACCACTGTCAGGATCTAATGATTACATTTTGTCAGTAATACATGTAAATTCACCCAACAATCTTAAAATATATTCATAAATATCAATATTAGTACTTTTCTTTTGGTTAACACTTCTTTTTAGTTAACTATTTTATTTAACAGATTTCATACCAGAATCGTTGCCTGGGAACTTTTCGTGAATAAGCACGTAATCCTTTTCTGTGCAATTCCCTGACCTTGTTGCAATGTTCAAGTCCATGAACTGTAATTTTAAAACATGACTACGTGGACCGATCAGCCACCACACACAATCTAAATTCGGTGGATAAGGTCCAGGGTAATTTGGAGATGACACAACGCCAGTTACGCCTCTGATGATACCACCACACACTTTTGCGTGGTACAACCAAAGAATTAATTGTAATATCGATTTAATAAAATATATAATATGGAATTATGAACTAATTTATGTACAAAATTAAAATGTGCAAAAGATTCGAGAAGTTGATATACCTCCTGTTGTTACTACAGCTTTAAATCCATTCTTCGGGTCGGGCACGTCCGTGTAAAAATGAATGAACATAACATTTCCCGCAACTGTTAATGTGCTAGGTGGAGTTTCACCGCAAAATTTGCCTAAACTCTGCGCAATATCTGTACCGCCGTCTTTTACCTCTACATATTCCTTTTGACAACTGAAATATCATGTTGTGTAAAAATACTATTCTATACATAAGTTATTATAGCATGATCATTTAAAATATATTATAATAATATTTAAACATCTATTTGTAAACAGAAATTAAGTAAATAAAATAAATTGACAAATATCTATTCACTTCAAGCTAAACTATCTTGATATTGGGCACTGTACTAAATTATTTACTTATAACTGTATGAGAGATCGAATCTGCCTACGAAGTGAATGGATAAACGCTCATCATACGGTGCCATGATAGTCCAGAAGCATTCAGTATGAGGCGATGGAATATTCGGATAGTTTGGTGAGCTAATTTCTTCTTGAGTGTTTGTCTTAGTTAACTTCAATATACCACCGCAATTAGTTCCAACTTCCCTGTGTGTTACGAAATAATCGATATAAGTATAAATTAATATGGCCGAAATAATAAATATTGATTATAACCCTATACTAGCCTGTATCTTAATTTAAACTGCACGCTCAAGTAATTTCCAACGGCCTTAACGTATAAGTGATTTCCTGTGGTTTCTAAAGCATCTGTTATTTCGCTACCACAAAATTTTCCTTTGCCTAATAATGGAGAATGGTCAGATTCACCATTCTTTAACTAGGCAAAAAATAATATTTGTTCTTGATTATTGTAAGTAGAAACAAAAATTAAATTTTTATGTGCCAAGACTGGCTTAAAATTAAACATCAAATACTCAAATACTTTATTTACCATTAAATAACTAGAACGTGAACAAAACGTTGTATCTGTATTTCTAATATTCATTTCAACTATTTCAACTTTTATCGTTCTTCCAAGACGTACAGTAACATTCCATTCACATTTGTTGTTATATGGAGAATATCCTCTTATTCTTGTTTTATTGTTCAATTCAATTACTCCGTTCGGTCCTTCCAACGTACCTCCGCAATCTTATAATTTTCACAGAAGTTGATCATTTTCACTGTTACCGAACAATTATATAAAAACAATTATTCAAGTTCACGTTTATATTAATTTACCTCGATACGCTACAGCTTTAAAGCCTGTTCCATTCACATATGAATCTGTCACAAAATTTACTGTCATTACATTCGTGCCAATAGTCGGTATTAATGTAGAGTTTGACAAACAAAATTTGTTTAACAGCTTTGCATCTGATTCCGAGACCATAGCATTTCCAGAATACACAGACACGTGATCTGCATTACAACCAAATGTTTCCTCAAGTTGCATAGCTAAAAATTTCAGTACTATGTGAGTGCCGGGTGGCGATGTTATTAGCCAATAACAGTTTAATCTGTCGGCATATCCATCTGGCCATCCTGGTGAAGTGAACGTATAAGTTACGTTATCTTCATGTGCCATTTCCGCTACGGCTGTAGCACACTCTGATTCTAAAAAT
The DNA here is from genome assembly GCA_022817245.1 of Nixonia krombeini. Lineage (NCBI taxonomy): Eukaryota > Metazoa > Arthropoda > Insecta > Hymenoptera > Scelionidae > Nixonia > Nixonia krombeini. Next base: position 35,970 of record JABFPT010000089.1, on the reverse strand, counting down.
GTCATCGGGTTAATTTAATACAAACAAACTCAAATGTGGAATTTCCATAGTTATTATAACGTGTATTATTATATGGTAAATAAATACACTTACTTGAAGTAATTTCTAAACCATTCTCTACAGTTGTCTGTTTCGGCTCTTGCGACCATGTCAGATAAAACCAATGACCAACTATATGATGCTCAGATTGAAATTGAATAAGCATCACATTGCTACTTGTCTGTACAGGATTGGGTATAGAATAACCACCACGTTGCAATAATACCGGAGCTTCCGTATTATAACCGTCATAAACCTGAAAAAAGAAAAACTTGTGTCACCAAATAATTCAAACTTGATAGCTCTTGTTGAGGAATTTATAATTAAATTGAATTTACTGTCATTGTAGCGTAGTACTGATCATTGTGTTCTTCTAAGGAGTAAGTTTCCAAATGAAAATCATTAAAAAGCAATTTAACAATATGTCCGACTTCAACTGTGACTCGATAAAAATATTCCACTTCTCTACTGTATGGTTTCGGGTACAAAGGAGAGGCAATTATTCCAGACTTTCCGTAAAGTTCATTTTCTTTTTTCAAATTATATTCGGCCACAAATCCCTGGGCAGTACCAGATTCATCGCTTCTAAATTTAATCCACAACGAAGCTGATGAAGTTATGGTATTGATGGTAGTGCCGCAATAAACTCCAATGAGTTTCCCAGCGCCGCTGTTTTCGCGAATTTCAAGATAGTCTGTGTTGCAATGTTCATTATCCTCGATATCAAACGTTGAAAATTCTAGTAGCAGTCCGTTTCCAGGAGCTAAGTGTAAGAACCATACACATTCAGCTCCCATTGGATAACTCCCAGGATAACCCGGTGATGTAAGAGTTCCACTCTCCGCAGTATAGTTCCCACCACATCCTAAAATACGAAAATTCAGCATAAGCAGATACATTTGAATCGAAAAGTTAAGATAAGAATATAGAAATTAAAGTCTTCCTTGCCTGTATCCAAGACAGAATAAGACGCATCAAATTCTATAGAATAATAGCTATCCGTGTGCCTAACCAAATTAATAGTTAAAGAGTTTCCAGTGCTTATTACTGGTGGTGGAATCTTGTACGAGCACCATGTTCTCAAAACGGGCCCATCCAAACCTTCTCCTTCACGAACTTCGACATAGTTATCCGTGCAGGTTTCGAACGAATGGACAAACTTTAGATGCGTGAAAGTCAAAGAAAGACGTTCACCTACACCATACATTGTTCAAGTGTTCAAGTTAATCGTACATTCGATAGCAATACGAAAATTGTCTATTTAAATATATTCAACACAATTTATGTTTTACTTGCTCACCTGGATCTTCGGCAATAATAATCCATGTGCAGTTTAAAATAGCAGGATGTACTAATGATGACGGTGTAGAAAAAAAACCGTGGTCCTTGACTATTATTCGAGCACCGCAGGCTCTATTAAAATTAGCTTTGAAACCTTTAGCAGTTATTAACGTATCAGACCTCATGACAACGAGCATCGTATTTCCAGTTGATTTATACGAAGGCGGCAGTTGTGATCGACAATGTATGCCCAATAATGGATCGTCAGTTGTTAAACCATCGTAAATCTAATAATTACAATAAATATCAATATTGCTATGAATACATTTGTAGAAATTCCATTTGATTTAGTCTTTTTTCATCAGTTTTCTAAAGATATACTCACTTTCACGTAATCTTCAGTACAATTCTGACTATCTTCTATATCAAAATCTACAAACGTCAGATTAACAACGTGATGATCATCAACCGTAATTCGCCACTCGCAATTCAAATGGTTTTTATAATTTTGCGGATAATCAGGAGAATATATCGTTCCAAAAGAAGAATTGTATACACCACCGCAGGTAAGAGGTACAGTTCTATAACTGGCTGTAAAACCACGCGCCGCGAATGACGCGTCCGAAGAGAACTGAACATACATCTTATTACTAGAACTGGTTAAAACAATCGGATGATCAGAATGACACACTTGAATGAGTTTTGGAGCATTCTCGTCCATGCCATCAAATACCATTATTTTATCGTATTCACACTCTTCATGTTTTTCCGTTTCAACATTAGTTAAGGTGAGTACGATGCTGTGAAGTAAGTCTACTTCAATAAGCCACGCACAATCTATATTATGAGGATAACGGTTTGGATAGCCTGGAGAGGTGAATCTACCGATCGGCCTAGTTAAGCGCATGCTACATCCGTCAATGACCCACTCTAATCGAAATCCGCTAAATGAAATATAACTGTCTGTGAGAAAAGTCACAAAGACTTGATGCTGTGATGAAAAAATCATTGATGGTTTTTCAGATCCGCAGAACCTTCCAAGTTCAGTATTAGGTGTATCTGATTCTCCTTCTTTTATCTCAAGGTAGTCAGCGCTGCAGACGCCGTTAACACGATGAGTTTCTACATGAAAGTGCGAAAAACTTATGTTGACCCTATTACCTCGAGGTGCTTCTATAATCCAGGAACAATTTAAATGATTTTCGTAATCATTTGGGAAATTAGGCGACTCGATGACACCATGAAACCCTTGAACTTTGTTGTTACACTCTGAAATCATTTGTTATATCTTTTTTTAAATGTTCCTCTAATTGGACATAAGTAAGAAACGTTAAATGATTTTTAACTTTTTACATTCATATCTTTAATTTTTTAAGGGAAATTAATGTTCAAAAACTGCAAGTAATTTCTACCTACCAGTTCTGTATCTAAGGTGGAAACCACGACCAGATGTTCTGAATGCGCTACGAAATCGAACGGTTACTAAATTCTTCTTCATTGTCAAAACAGATTGATGAGGTGCTCTATTACAGTAACGATTGACGTTACTCTTTTGATTGTAAAAACCGTCAGATATCTCGAGATACTCCGTTTTGCAATTTGCTGTCATTTCTAATTCAAAATCAATAAAAATTATTTGCACGATACTACCAGCCGATACAGCAATTCTCCAAATACAATCTGCATTTTGAGAATAAGGTTGAGGATAATTAGGGGATGTGATTTCGCCTAAGCTTCCTGACAAAGTACCTCCACAACCTAATGACATGAAAAAATTCCAAAGTAAGTACAAATTGCATTAACATATTACACCATTTCGAGTATATTTTAATTTGAAAACTGCTGTACCTTGTGTTGAACTATCCCATTCGATTTGAAAGCCTTCTCCAGCGCGTGAATTATCAGATTTAAACTTTAAATATAGCATATTAGTTGTGCTAAAGATTTCTTCAGGTATTTTATCCCCACAAAATATTCCAAGTAACGGAGAACTGTCATAACCACCATTTCTGTGAGTAAAATAAAAAAGATAGAGATATTATATTCGTTTATTCGAAATTAATACAATTCTGAAAGCGTAGTTTTGATTCCTTTTACCTGATTTCCAAGTAATCAAAATTACATTTATGATGATCCTCCAGTTTAAATTTCTTTATATTAAGTACAACTAAATGTCCTTTCGAGGCATGGATGACCCATTCACATTCCTTTGAAGGTGGGTACTCGTTAGGATAATTTGGTGATTTAATAACGCCTGTTGATGTGTAAAAGTGTCCACCACAAGCGTTGGCAACATTTAGAAAAACATAATTTACAGTAAATCCACTTGCCACCATAGACTGGTCAGAATGAAATATAATGCCCATCATATTTCCTTGACTAATCAATACGGGTGGTTTAGTGTTTCCACAATATCTAAATATAACATATTAATGATTGAAGATATAGTTTAAAAGTCTCAAAGTCAGTGTGATAAAAATGAAAAATATATACCTGTTTATTAACGTTTGGGTAGATAAACCAAAGTTGTCGTACACTTCAACATTATCGTATTTACACGATGAATGATATTCTAAGTCAAATGAAAACCAACTAAGCTGAATTATTGAGTCTGATGGAGCGTGAATAATCCAAGTACATAATTGTTCGCTTTCGTATGTTAGTTCATTTTTCGGCCACTGTATAACTCCAGACGCATCCGTCAATATTCCACCACACTCTACAATATACGCGCATGTATCAGTAATGAGAAATGAACATTTAAAGCATTTTCATACATTTTAAGAAGAATTTACCTGTACGAACAGACGTATAATTCGCTTTGAATCCAAGATTATGAATACTAAAATCAGTAACAAATCGAAGAAACATGAAATTATGAGTCGAGTAATAAGGTTCTGTTGGCATAGTATCATTTCCACCACAAAGAGTAGCCAACAAAGTAGAATTTTCATTAGTGCCATTATGAATTTCCAGGTAATCAAAATAACATTCATTATCAGTACTTGAAGATTCAATATCCATAAATTCCATAGTCAACACTATAGCTTCACCGGCTGGACGAACAATTTTGTAATCACAAGTTTTCGACGCTGGATATGGGTTCGGAAAATATGGTGACTGTATAATGCCAGTCGGTTCAGTGAACACGCCTCCGCAAAATGTATCATACTTCAGTCTGAAACCCTGGCCATTATTACTTTGGTCGGATTCGAACTTGATTACTATTACATTCGAATCGGATACAATATCGTCGGGAATTGTTGAGCCACAGTAGCGTCCAATTAATGGGGCATCTTCATCTTCTCCTTGACGAACCTGTAATGAATTATTTTTCAATTACAATATGCACTAAACTTAAATTTTTTAAATGTGCATATTGTAAATATAGACAGTGTAAATTTAAAAATAGCACTACACGTTTTTAATCAAGTAACTTAGATCACTTTCTTACTTCGACGTAATCAAAAGTACAGTCCGTTATTTCTTCCAGTTCCATACTGATCCAGCTAATCTTTATGCGTTCAGTAGAGGGTAGTCGTATCACCCATTCACAAACCATTTCCGTTGAATATCCTGATTCATGAAATCCTGGTGAAGTAATATAACCACTCTCCTGCGTGTACACACCACCGCAACCAGGTGAACCTGGAATGATTAGATATTTTTTTATATAAAATGGTCATATATGATCTGTAAGTCTTATACAAGGTTAAAATCTTTAAAATGTTCTTGTCCAGAATCGAACTTGTTACCTTCGACGCTTGAAAAAACAATTTGAAAGCCGGCATCTTGTTTTGCACTGTCAGAGTGAAAGTGTAAATGAGCAGATCGACTAGAAGTCAAAACAGGCGTGGGATGACTATGATTACAGTATAAACCTAAACGACTCTTGACATCGCTTGTCATTTCATATATCTGCAGTAAAGGAAAGAACAGGAATAACAAAATATAATATAATACAGTAATGCACATGGTACAGCATACAGTAATATTTGAATGTAGGATGCGTAACTAATAAAACGAAAAATACTAAGCAAGATGTACAAACCTCTAGATAATCGTGTTCACACGATGGATGTTCCTCAAGCATCAGAGTGAAGAAGTGAAATTGTATTCTTCTTCCTGGATTAGTATAAACGGTCCAATAACAGTCTCTGTTTGGTGGATACGGTCCGGGGGAACCTGGAGAACTTATAGTACCGTGGCTAGCTTCTATTTCTCCACCGCACACGGGTTGTATTGTAGTCCAATTGAACGAAAACCCGCTATGGTTGATACTACTGTCCGAATGGAACCAAAAGTACAAAGAATTGTGTGTTGAAATAATAGTGCCGTTATTGGGCAAAGAATTTCCACAATATCTTCCTAACATGTGACTTCCGGCATTTTTTCCATCATGTATCTACGGTACGTAATTATCCGTTTTTAGTTCTGATTTCATATATTTTTCTCATGTAATTTTAAGTTTTGTTAATTTAAACGTAGAAGAAAATCATATATATGTAGATAAAAGTTAACCTGTAAAAAGTCGTATTTGCAGTCAATTGAACGCTCAACTTGAAAATTGGTGAATGTGACGTTAAGGACCATAGTGTGATTAGCAGTTTCCAAGACCCAAGCACAGTTAAGGCCATGTTGATAAGCAGTACCATCGGATGGAAATACAACCGACCCTTCAGGGTCTCTAAGTGTTTCTCCACAAGATTGTCTTGGAGTTTCACATAAAGGTCCCTTGAAATTTGGTGTACACTGACAAATTGCTCCCCTGATTCTGTGGTATACACAAATTCCACCGTTTTTACAAGGATTTGATTCACATGGATTTAATGGAATGTTACACTTTGACCCTATGATTGTGGAAAAAATGTATGAATGTTTTGACACGAAATTTTAATGCAGTTTCCGTTTATTATACTTTCTGCCGTATAATCAACAATTACCTGTATATCCCAAAAAACATCTACATATTTGCCCACTTTCGGACGATGCACAAAGACCATGTACGCAAGAACTATTATCGCAAGTAGAAGTTGAAATTGCAGTTGGGACTGGTCTACATCCTTGTGGGCCCATTCCGGAACCCACATATCCATGTGGACAAGTACAAAGCACAATATTATTGGTAATAGATGTAGCTTCCGTACAAGTTGCCAGTGGGTGACATCCACCGTTATTAATTCTGCAGACACCAACAAAATCACATGTTTCACCATTTCCCTGGTATCCAGGTGGACAGGACCCACAGATTCTGGATCCCTAGATTATAAATGTTTGTTACGATACTTTGGCACTTAACGTTTAATAAAAATGTAAATAAACTGTCAAGACATGCCATTGTATTGATGCATTGCACTTTTGGTATGGTACTGCAACCGCCGTTGTCTGTGGCGCATTCGTCAATGTCAGCGCAGTAGTATCCATTCCCGGTATATCCTTGTGGACAATCTCCACAGAAAAATGTACCAGGCCGATTGTGACAAGACACCGGTGGATTTAGAGAACATGGTGGATGGTTTAAGGCACATTCATCTACGTCTTTCAAACAAGAGGGGTTTGAACTATCTAATGCTTCCCAGCCCTAAAAATATGACTGGTTAATGAAATTAGAAATCTTCAATAATCTATAAACAATGACATTGTGTAATTAGGACTTAATATCGTTAATAATTCATCAGTATAAATAATTAGAATATTTGATCGTTAATTAATTATTATACTTGATCACATATGCATGTGTAACCCAAAGGGCTTCCGGGCTTGGAGATACAAACGCCGTGACCGCACAACTCAGCAGAATTTGCAGTGTTGCATATGGATGATTTTCTTGTACAATGGAAGCCATACCAACCGGGTGCACAGTTACACCTATATATAGTTAATCAATTGAAACAAATATTTATTGCAAGAAATTCAATTAATTGGTTATTTCATAAATTAATTTCTTGTTCTTGTATTCTACTAGAATCTTATTACAGTAGTAATTTCAGTGTAAACGTTCTACTGAAATAATCACCGCTCCACATTACCTTTATTATCTTGATACAAACTGTGATAAGACGTATGAATCGTTTATTAATTCTATACAATTTATAATTACAGTACACGTTTGCTCTAAATTAAATTATTGTTTGTGTACCAGCCAGTGGATTATTACCTGTAAGATCCAACAGTGTTGATGCAAGTAGCTCCATTTTGACATCCTAAATCTGTTCCAACGAATCTTGCACATTCATTTACATCCATCAAGCATAGCGGGCCCTTGTAATAAGTTTATTTAATTCATGAAATGAAAACAGTATGTAACTAAATGGAGGCGAAATCAGTGTTAAGAAAAATATATATGAAGTCATGTGGAATTCGAGAAATTTAAGACAAAAATTAAAAGCAAATTGTTAATTACATTCTTATTAACATAAAGCCACAAAAAATGTTGCAGTCTATGTTTATCGCAATTGTTTTGTTACTTCATATTTGATTATTATGATTCGTTAGAGTGCACTTCATTTATTGCATATAAAAGGTATATATCCTTTTGTCAGTTTATACTTACTTCCCAATTCGGGGGACAATGACACTGAAATCCATCGTACACATCATAACAAGAACCACCATTCTGACAAGGATTCGACGTGCATTCATTACGTCTTAATTTATTTAGTATAGTCCGCACTCGAAGTTCTAATCTTCTTAACTAACATGTCAGAGAAAAAGTATAGTAAAATAATGAATTATTTATTACTATTCATATAACAAATCATGTATCACTCTAAATACTTACACGATTATTTATTTGTTCTATGGTCCCATTGTATGAGGCAATTGGCTGAAAATATCGTAATTAATTTAACCCGACAGAAAATCTTTTAATGCTTCTACAAAACGTAAATAATAAATAATAAAACATGTACTTATATTTATTACTTTTTATGCTTACAACTTTAGAATTAATGAATTCATTTTATTTTTGTACCAACGTATGTTTACATTTAACAATTGAGAACTCCTTCTAAAAATTACCATTTGGTTCGGCACTACTTCTTGCGTAGCGGTATTTGTATTTAGATCACCACTGGACATGAGCGTCTGCACTTTCCGTTGAAGACCTCGCGGCCCTTCCACCAAATCTGTTAATCGTTGCAGTGTTGTTTCAATGTCAATGAGATAACCTCGTCTCCATTTTTCAACTAACAAAGAAGCATTATGTGCCTAAAATTAATTTTATTCAAAAAATTAATATAAACAATAATGTATGTAATTGAAACAAAAACGAGTGACAGATTAAAAAAAAAATTGTTGTTTCAATATATTACCGCTACAGCAACATGAAGCAGATTGATATCGTTAACATTGATGTAACCACTTCCGAGAACTTGCAATGTAATATTCTTATCCTTGGCGCTTGAAATAAATAAGTTTCCATCGCGAGATTCCAAAATGGGCCTTTTGTGAAATTTCAAAACGTAAAAACGTATACAGAACATAATATTAATATAATACGACATTAAGTAAATATTACAATTAGATTGATTTAATAATGTCGCTTTAAATCTAATTAAGTGATTATAAATTTTGCCTTATCTTTATTACTGTTACCTTTCATCCATCCAACATACGCAAGTACCAAAAAATAAGAAAAATAACAACCATAGTTTATGTTCCATCTTGAAATTGTTACACTGTGCAACTATATGTAAAATACAACATTATTGTACGCTTGTCAAACACACCGGAAGGCGCCGACCTACGTCCAACCAAAATCAAACTGCCAGTGACTGCCGATGCAGAGGGGCGTATTGAAATCATTTTATCTAGGTCCACCCAGTATCATTTTACATTCGAGCTATTGACATGAAAAATTATGTGCGATCTGATTAGCAATCGTTAGTAAAAAATGTAATTATATTTATTAATACTAAAAATAATTGTGGTAAAAATAATGTTAACATATTTATTATTGATGGAAAGTTTAAAGTTGTGTGCACATGTAAATAAAATTGAAAGCCCTAATTTATTTCAACTTTGCGTAATTTTCATTATTCTTATTCGCATACTTTACATAATATATATCTCAAACATCAATTTTCACTGTCTTTTGATCGCACGAGGTAAACTTATTTTAGGAATATTTGAAATGAAGGAACGCATGCTCCGAAACATGTTTTGCTGTATGAAGAGTAAACGCGCGCATGTCCAGCGCGCAGGTTGCGCGATTTGATGATGGTTGGTGGTGTTTGGATTGATCCCTTCGGAAGAGTAGCACAATGAAGAGATGCGGAAGAGATCGTCAATTTATACAGAATTTCGAACAAGGCGCAAGTAATATTAAATGTAAAGATCACAGAAATATTTTTCATTATATTTTTCCTTACACAAATTTTACCATTGACACTGTTATATGTGTGTAACGTGAATACTATTTTCATCAATGTTAATTAATATTGATGTTGTTCATTCCTCATAAACACACCTTTCTTAATACAATAGATTTTCAAGGGGTGATGTAACATTGAAGTGAAAACGTATTGTTGCTTACTTTGTTAATCTGATGATTTTTACAACCAAGTAATTTTATGCGATATAAAAATGTTTGTGATTATTTATAATCGATTTTGACTACATTTTCTTTCTTGCGTAAAATATTTTAGAAATGATATTTTTTGCTGATAAAAACATTACAAAATTTTAAATTCAAGTCAAATGCTTTCTGCCTAAATATATGATTCAAAATTCAAGGTGTTTTAAAGATTTGAAAATATAGATGTAATGTAACAGATGTTTAAATGAAATGTTAGTTTGCAAATGTGTTTAAAATGGAAAAAATAACACTCACAATTGAAATGTCTGCTACATTAGTGTTGCTACATTAAATACGTATCACGTTTTCAAATTAATAGCATAAATGAATAATATTATACATATATATTATATATGCACATACATGCATACATGGACGTGTATCTATTTTATTCAGGAATGTATAAGACACAGTTTTCTGCATGTATCAAATATTTCGGAAATTCGCTTTGCTTGGCGAATGGCTATCATTCCTTAAATTGCTTTTTAGATTTAATAAATTTTCATGTACTACAAGAACACTTGAGAAACTACTTTAAATAAGATTTTTGAATAATAACGTACAGTTTAGATGTTAGTTAATATCAATGTATACATAAATGTTGAAAAAGGTATCAGTTTGAGTGTCAAATTGAATTAATCGTGATTTAAAGAAAAACATAATATAATGTCCTCGACGCTACATTTTTATTTTTTTTTAATCGACTTATCGTAATTGACTTACAGTTGATGTTTTTCTGATGTATGCCGAGTTGCACTTTCATAAAATGTCGAAAGTTCAGAAATCTTAAAACACATCCCACAATTGAGAAAAATAAAATGCATGCGTTTAAGAATCATTGGTCTGCACGAGCCACTCAAAAGTCATTAACGACTTTGTCATTGCGAAGATGTCCGTCGGAAAGCAACGGACTCGGCACGCCTGTAGATCCAAAATGCCGGACTAGTGCGTCAAGTCGGGTGCAGCAGGGGTGATACATGTAGAAAGCAGTAGTGAAGCAAACAGGTAGTGAGATAAGAAAAAAAAGCATACGTACGATAGGCTGTATACCGTGGCATAAAGTGCGGTTTCGCAAAGAGCAATAAGTAGAGCATTGGAGGCACCTCAAGAGCGGGACGATGAGTCACGCTCAGCAGCATGTGCTTGCCAGCGCGATAGTCCTCGCCCTGCTGGTGGTCTTCGGCATCCACGTCTTCCTCTTTCCCATGTACACGTCCAGTCCGGCGATGAGGCGTATCAAAGTCTCTTCCTACGAGCAGGCACTGTGCCATTCCAACCTGAGGAACTCAAGGTCACCTCTATCCAGGAACGTCCACTGTCCCAAGTACGGCATTGTCTCGGCTGCTCAGGGCGGTCGACTGGGAAACCAAATTTGGGAGTACGCATCAGTTTGGGCAACGGCCAGGTGACATTTGTATTCCACGTTTGACTGCGTGGTTGTCAATGCAAGGCTGACCAATCGCTCTTTCTATTCTTAAACGTTGCACAGATGTCTTTAATTTTGTCTATTATTAAAGAAGCAAAAATAGGGATGCTTGGTTTAAGAAAAGAAAAAGCAATTATGGCCTGGATAGATGCACAGGCACACTTGTCAAGTGTTAATGTGGCTTGTTTTCAGGAGAACCGGATTGGAGGCTTTTATACCTCGATGCATACTGAAAACGTTAGAAGAGTACTTTGACAATTTGAGCATTCCACCACTCAGTCACATCGGACAATGCACATTGAACGTTGATCAAATCGTCAATTCCTTGAGTCAATGGAACAGCACTGAACAGAATATTATTATTCCGAGGTGAAATATGACGTACTCCATGATTCGTTTGTAGTTACACGATCAGAATCGGATTGTTGATTTCTGCCTTATGCCTATAGAAAGCATTTCGACACTGACAACAGTTTGATAGGAAATAGCTTGTACAGGAAAAATACACTAACCTTTACTATTAGTTTATTTGCAGTGATCGTGTAAATGAAACACAAAACATTTTTTGAATCGTAATTGCTAATGATTTTGAATAATTTGAATAAAACTTATTGTTATAAATCTGTCCTTAGGCACGCAGCATCTTGGTCGCTGGTTCTCGTTTGGCTAGACGATATTCGTCGTGAGTTCACGTTCAAATCGAACCTGCGAGAGTACGCCGATTCGGTGTTAAGGAAGACGGCGACAAGTTTCAATCTAACTGATGCGACGTTCGTGAGCGTACACGTCCGCAGGACTGACTACATGGGCTACCTCTGGCGGAAGCTAAAAGTCCATCCGGCACCAGTGCGTTACTACTTGAACGCCATGGACCATTTCGCCGGCAAGTACAAGAACGTAGTCTTCTTAGTAGCGAGCGACAATATCGAATGGTGCAAGTACAACTTCCCCAATGACAGGCACAGAATCAGCTTCGTGTCGGATCCCAAGGGTCAGGGAGTCGGCAAAGACCTAGCGGTTTTGTCCGCTTGCAACCACAGCATCATAGATTACGGCACCTACGGCTCGTTCGCGGCCATCTTGGCCGCCGGCGAAACCGTCGCGTACAATTTAACGGCATCCTTTTCCACTCTCATTGCCGAAGCTTTGCCTAACTGGGAGATTATGAATTAAACATTTCTCTCACGCGGTTTGAAAAAAACATAAAAGAGTTGGGTTAGAATTATTGTTTAAGGGCGTACGAGCATAAAATTGCCAAGGGGTGAAACGAGTAAGGTGCTGCTTTAATGCCACTTGCGATGGAGAGTTTTAGGTAGAAATAAAAATTTGTAAATATTCACAATATCTTACTTCACATGCCCATTGCCCAGTTTCTCATTCCTTTGCATTATCAAAAACTGTGTTGATGTATCATGAATGGCCAATACTTGAAGAAACAGTTGACGTAGTATATTTTGACCGGAGGCGAAATATCAGCTAGACTACATCATTTTTGATAGTTTTCGATAGGATAAAAGGGATGAAACTTGACAATGGATATATAAAACAAGATACGTGGATTATTAACAAATTTCTTGTCTTGAATAATTTTTTTTCATTCTCTTTGTGTTCCTGTTTTACGCGAATGACATCGAAGCTAACTTTGTCTCAGGCCCCTTCTTCCACAATTTCATGCTCATGCACTCTTAATTTAACTTATTTGAACTGTTGAATATGTTCACTAAAATTGATACAATCAATTGTTTGATTATTATACTCACTAGAAAATTATGATCCCAAAAACCTCAGAAATATGACTGGCATTTATAACTTAATCTCTTAATGAAAGCCTATTGTTTTTTATACTTCAGAGGTAATTATTGTACTTTTTACTTAATTATTTATAACGGAAGAAAATATTTATAACATTTTAAGATTAAGTTAGTATGTAGTTAGCATATGTATAAAAAGTCTTTTTCTATACACGAATATTCGTTCTAGACATATGTAGAAAGATGTGTATCAAATATTCGTTTTAAAAAAAAGCGAAAAAGTTATTGGAAATTGAGAAATATGAAAACGACTGACTACATTTAACGTTAACACATATTCCAACTTAGAGAAGTATAATAAAGTGTGTATATCTAAATTTACAACTTCCATCAAAGATGTTGCCAACTTTTACGGACTTCTTTTTTCCACAAAAAGTAATGAAGTAGACACAGCTATTTATTTAACTAGCTACGAAGTTGTTACTATAAAAATATTTCTCTATGAAATGACGATCCTGCACCTCTTATAAACTGATATCGTAGCTGACTGTGGTAAAGTGTATCTTCACTTATCAGGCAACAAGATTTACATTTACATTTAATTGATTGACATAAAGTATGCAAACAAATATAACATTTCTAAACAATTCTAACTTACGAACAAAATTTGTTAATGTTTGTGTATTTATGTTGTGCTTAAAATTGAATTTGGCTGTAGTTCAAAAAAATTATAATACAATGCAAATTTTGATTTCAAATGTAATTACTATATATCCGAAAAAATGTTACTATAAACATTTCCTTTGTCAAGAAACGAGTGTAAGTCTGCTTATAGTACAAGAAATAATATTTAAGATAATCATATACAGTGATTCCATATTTCGAAATATGTCTCATGAGTCTGTCAATAATTAATTTTCTTCCACATATTTTGCAAGTAGAAAAGTAAAAAAGAATGTAAGTGTGAACGTCGTGGGATGATGTAATTGCAAAACGGGTCGGCAAAAAACTTATTTTAAATCAAGAGTTAAAATTTTTTACTGTAGTGATAATAAATAGCCTTTGAAACAAAATATGTGAATTAGATAACGATTTCTTCTTTTAATTGTGTACAATATGTCTCCATACTTTACACGTTTCATGTAAAATGATGTTAGTAGTTGTTGAGAAAAATATACGGAAAATATTATTTGGAGTAGTTAGGAATATTTTTTAAAATTATTTCACAGTAACTTTTTTGTCGATGAAGAAATACATGTGTATTGCAATCGTGAAACCACAAAATAATATTAATGAATATTTGAAACACAAATAATTTAACGGCAGATAAATTTGTGATAACTAATGCAAGGATTGTCATGAAACGATGGACCATATTTATCTGCAAGTGAAGCAGATATTTATTTTTTCTACATCATAAAAGAAAAATTCTTAAAATAATAACACATTTAAATTACAAATTCTGAAAAAGATTAGAATTGAATATACAGTTGATTTAATACAAACAGCTTTAGTGAACACCCTTGTAAATTATACAATCATAATGTTTTTTCAGGTATGTTCTATAATTGAAAGTTAGAACAAATAAAGTATAAAAGAGTAAAAAACGAAATACATATATTTCTGAGTCTGCATTTGGTATATTTACACAAATGTATATTGAAATTGTCGAAAAAAATTCAACAAATGTTTATCAAGGGCTGATAATATAGATTTTCTACAATATTTAAAACAGAAGGTATAATAATGGGCATATATGAACTGTTAATATCTGTATTCAACGTTATAGAAAAAAGTAGCACCTCTTGTGAAGCATGTAAATGAAATTTAGTCTATCACTATCCTTATATGACCCTTACAATGTACAATGGTTTCATCTGTGATTCTTTCTTATTGTGCCAAAATTCATAATACACTTACATATAATGTTATATATATATACATATAATAAATAAAGATATATATATATGTATATTCTATTGTACAATTACATGTATACAAATCAATTGTATAATATTTACACTCAAACAAGAGAAAGAGAAAAATGGTTTTTGCTTTCAATACAATTTCCCAAAAAGTTACGTCAAAATATAATTGTTTATACAAATTGTCTAAGCTTCTTTATCTGATTAAAAAATGTCTACGATTTGTATTAAAAACCTGTTCTGACTTTTGGGAACCATATCGAGAGCAAAACGGGGGAACATTTTATTGAAAAGATAATAATTGTCTTACGAATGTGTGAAATTTTATAATCTCGTGACCTGATATATCTGACTTTCATTGCCGTTAAGTATAAATATATAGCACATGTCTGTATTTCTACGTATATATACATACGTCGTGTGTACCAAGAATTTGCAAATTTTACTTGTACCTGCAAGTGAAGGCGTCAATATGGATTTCAAATTTTCCGATTCAATGTAATTATTTATCAAGTACCATTTTAACTTTTCACTTCGTCCTA
>JABFPT010000088.1:4718-19420 GCA_022817245.1 Nixonia krombeini | reverse complement strand
GTCCGGTTAGTTTTGATGATATTTCATGGTTTTATACCATTGTAATGTAACTTTGCTGTACAGTTAGCGCAGGATAACCTGAAGGTACATTACTATATGAACAGCAGCGCCGAGTTTGACATGAAACAGAGGACGGTAAAAGCATTAGTAAGTGTTAAACTAAGCAAGCACCTTGTACTGGTCAAGAGAAACGCAAATACTAAGCTACGAGATGGTTAGCTGGGATATCTTGAAGTTTCTAACAAACTTCATTCGCAATAATGTAGACAATCTCACATATAATTTTCTCAATTTATAACGAAAATGTTGTCTATTTCGAAACCGCAAAATACATGCTAATTACAGAAACGGTTCGATTGGATCAGCGGGCTGGTGGTTGATGACGCTTCAAATTTATTTAATCGGTGCTTAATTAATATTGAAGAATACGTAATTAAGGTCCAATTGATAGTAAAGAAAATCAAACGTCGAATTGTGCAGTTTACGAAAATAAAATCTATTTGCGCCTTGATTTGAAGTATCTACCATGGGCTCCATAGTCTTGGAGCGAGTACTTGAATACGGTGTGTACTTTTGATGATTACTCTCTCGACGAGCCACTCGATAATTATCTCCGACACATGCCGGTTAACTTCGTTGGCTGCCTCTGCCGTGGTCGAGTGCTTTGCAGGTGTAAATGTGCTCGCAACACGACGCGACGTCAATTGCTTAATCGGTGCCTCTTAAGATTAAGAGATTGCCAGACTAATGTTTTGTGCTATAGAGATAGAGGCCACATTATGTTGTCTCGTTGATAGCACTTGTAATTTACGCGCTACTTTCGTCTTGCTAATTGGATTATTTGCAATACGGCAAACAAGAAACTATTTAATATTTTAGTGTATATTTTAAATTTCCGTGTTTACGAGACGTAAGTCTATGAGAAAAATATTTATTGAAAATTGTACTGGAATGTGGCAAATTGAAATAAAAAATACGTTTACATTCGAATCTGTGCAATAAAATTGTTTCATATTTAATGTTGTAAAGGCGCACTATAAAAGTATGTTTTTACTTCAATTGTACTACAAGGAAACCCCCATTTACGGTTTGATGACTTTTATAAAAAATTTCGCAATTTAGTCAGTAACTGTGATGTCGGTGAGCCGTGTTAGATAAAAGAGTTCGCCTTGTGGAAAATGTAGTATTCCAGTGACACATGGGAAATCCTGTACTGCAAGCGTAGCAGAATTGCAGTTACTCATGAATGCATAGAATTTTTCTTTGTATTTCATGGTGACTATAGACACACAATAGGCTTGGCAATGCTGCAGTCAGGATTTCCCAGGTGTCAAGATAAGGGTGTCAATTATTTTTTCAACAGCTGAACCTGGGAGGGAGCACATCCCTACGGTTCGTTAAGAGAATTTCACTCACACATACCCAATGCGATTTTTGAGAATTGGTGAAACGGGGAGCAATAAAGTGATTATTGAAATATATTTGCTTCAATACTACTGCAAACAGAAATTTCTCATTTTTTCCATTTATTTACGCAAGAACAGTTAAGATAAATTGCGGGAACAATTAAAATGAAAAATATAATCTTCTGCGTTTAATCACGCCTTTCTTCGATCATTGACTTTTGTCCATGAAACTGTTCTATTAAAAGTTCATTTATTTAAAATGTAAATGCTTTGTCCGGAATGTTTCACTCCTGCCACTGGCATTTTTTCATTGAGTTGTATTTCATTCCCTATACATTCCAACCTTTTAGACATTTAATTACGAAATTTTTTCTCAGTTTATTGTAAGGAGCAACATAGCCAAATTTTTATTAACTGATAGTCAAGGTGCTGTTATTGGAGCAATATGCAATGACAAGACCTTTAACTGAAAATATTCCACTCATTGTTGTAGTCTCATTTTCATTTTCAACATACGTTTTCTTTGTAAATACATACCAACGTACTCTTTATGTTTATTCATATTTATTATTATGTTTATTATGTTTGTTCATACCTCCAGTAAGGAAAACACATAGAAGAATACGTGACTGGGGTTGATATTGATAGCCAAAGAATTTGTACTTGCGAATCATTTACTGTCGTCTGGTGTCCCGTTTTCTTGTTCTTATCAACGAGTTTCCCTTAAGTGTTTTATAAGTTATACGGAAACATAGGAAAGAAGTTACACTTCAATCTCGATTTATCAGTATATTCATACCGTTTCTCACAGTGACATAAAGAATGCAAATACTGTGCTTTCTCTCCTATTGACTGTTAGATTTGTATTTCACGGTGCGCTCCGTCTCCTTCGTAA
Organism: Nixonia krombeini; assembly: GCA_022817245.1. NCBI lineage: Eukaryota > Metazoa > Arthropoda > Insecta > Hymenoptera > Scelionidae > Nixonia > Nixonia krombeini. The sequence goes on along the minus strand of JABFPT010000088.1, from coordinate 17,119 downwards.
TACGTTTTCCATGCCAATTGCATCGTTTGCACGATCGCGATGAAACGGAGCACGTGCCAAGGGAATTAGTGTTCGCGCACGTTATACACTTCAAGAGTACGCACCTTCTGCGAGAATCTTCTTTTCTAACCTATTGCTATCGTATACTTGTGTACACAAATGCAAATAAGAGAAGCATTTTCATGGATTGACAGATACTGAATGTACTGAAATTCATAGAAGTACGAATATTTCATCACTGATGATTTCTTATTGAGTTATGTGTGTACATATGCAAGAAATCTGAAAGAAATTTCCAGACAGTCTAATGGCAACAGTCATATTTCTCTGCAAAAGCTGTCTTTTGTTTTATAATTTATTTATTCTACCTTAAGAATACTTTACAGTGCTTTTAATGTTCACTGATAATTAACATCTTAATAAAATTGCTGTGTATAAAATAAGTGTAAAATCTGAAACGGAATCATGTAGACAGCGTTATTACATTTTATTCGCTCGTAAAACGTGCCTTAGAAACACTTTGCATGTTTTGCACCAGTGCATCTAATGTACGGAATACGCGGTGGCAGTTTTCTCGAAAAATGTATGTCGTCGAAACCCCAAATTAATTTCCCGTCAAAGCAAATCGATACGCTGTTCTTGCCTAGATTTTTCCAGTCACTCTGTACCAATTCGTTTCAGTCTCTTTACGATAAATTACTCGCTGAACGTACGCTAACGTCTATTATAGCAGTTTATTATACAACTTAGGTACTGCGTGTACGTTTTTCTATTAAACATGTGTGTTGAAAAACATTTTATTTTCATAAGTATTTCTACTTATTTACTGAAACACTATTTTGATGTGTTTAACTAAAAATACCGGCGGAAAAATGAAGCCATTGTTCAATAAGTCGGATCGATCGATTATTTTTCCCGTTTTTCAAAAGCCTTAACAAAAAAATGTGGCAATAAATACAAGTAAGCCGCTTAAGTTGGTGGCCGGAAGTATAAAGAAGATCGTGTCCCATGCAGTGCGATCTAGACAGTGGATCCATGGCGATAGCACGTGGAATACAGGAAAATAAGAGAAAAGAATAACGAAGCGGCGGTCGAGTGCAGAGCGATATTTCGCTTTGGAAGCAGAGGTTATGATCGCGATTTAAGCTGGTTATCTGCATAAATTCCAGGCTGCCGCACCGTCTGCATTATTTCCACGAGCCGTATGTTAGCTGGAGCTTCGTGGCCTTTATGGATTCCGGGACGTTAATGTTTCTGAATGGACCATTTATGTCTACTTTAGCAGTGCGCCACTTTCAATGAGGAATACGCTACCGTCCACGACAAAGTCGAAGAAAAAATGTCTCGCAACAACCTTCCCAGTGTCATCGTTGCATAACGTTTAATAAACCCGAATAGTCTCGAGTGCCAATTTATTAGCGTCACCACGCGAAGTCATTTTCGTAACGAACGCGCGCAGTCAGCGTTGACCAAAGTCATCCGCTTGACTTCAACGTAGCCATTTTAATTAGAGGCAGCGCGACTTCCGGTTACGTAAATCGCAAATTAAACGAGCGACGCATCGCACGCGGGTGTTCGGTAATTAATAATATCCGCTGTGACGGCAAATGTGTAGATAAATTAAAGCGCCGCTTCCGCCGGAGGATACCGTTGATTCCGTTGTTCCGATTCGAAACAACAAATCACCGGCAGCTCACTCGCTGAAAATACCAGGTAAAGTGAAAAATGCAACTCACAATTTTAATTTACGTAATACTTTTAGAGGCTAGCGCGTATTAAGTAATCAAGCAATAAGCGCGAATATTAAAACATATTTTTGAGTAAGTAATCAAGATATTCAGTATTCCGGAATTGTACTTTATCAAACGCGCATAAAACAATGATATTTTTTACTCTGATTGTTTAGCCCGACTTAATATTTGTACAGAAAACATCGGAAGCTTTGTTTCCATTTTTCATAAAATACCATATTATTATAACATTTTCGAGTAAAATAGCTACCGTTACTTGAAATTTAATCAATGCACTACCTTGCCATTGTCAAATACTGAATTGATTCGTGAAAAGAAGAATTTCCTGTCTCGATAAATTTGCGCAGTACCTGACATAACTTAAACTCATCGGTGTAATTTCGGTTACACACGCAACGTTATTTCATCGGTGCATATGGTATGATGGAGCATAATTATAGCACAAGAAACTACATTTTGTGGCCGCACTCTTGTAATGAGTGTCGATTATAATAATTGTTGATCGAAGTCCAGCTTGGTATATGTGGATAAAAATATTTACGTCATAATAAAGCGAAACAATTAAAACTGACTAGGCTGTGACAAATATATCTTTTATAATTTTAGTAATTTTTTTTCTTGTAGCAAAATCTTATTTTGCTTTAAGAAAGTGAAGTTACCAAAAGAAATATTACTAAGGGTGTTGAAATATATTAAGAGCGTCATTTTTTTGCGGAAAATGAGTAAATCAGTAGATAAACATTGAACACAGATATTATATCGTTTTACGTAAGGGATGATTGAAATAAAATCGAGGTTGAAAATCTTACAGTTTGATGAAATGTTGCACGTTCAAATCAATGAAACCGTTGTCAAGACGTATGACGCTATTTTGGATGTAGTTTTGCTTGCATTTAAGGATGATAAAAGGTCGGAGGGAAAGGGAGGGTAGTCGAACAAGAAGAAAGGTGGGACTGGATGGGAGAGGACAAGTAGGAACGCGTCAAGGCTTTAATGGGATTCTATTTACGGGGTTCGTGCCCGGGCTAGGCAAACACACCGGAGGCACCGTTTAGGTAGAGGTGCACCCACCTTCTCTTCCTTTATCCAGCGAACCCATACTTGATCTCTGGAACCTCATACACCTTCTACATTTTCACCCCCAGCGCGGAGACTCATGTTCAGCTTCCTTTTAATTCACGTATACCATCTGAAGTGCCAAACTAGGCTGCATCCGTCACCTTCGCGGCCTTCCCCGCTTTTCCGACGCGAGAGATGGGTGTTTTCGAGTTTCCAGATTGTCACTTTACATTAGCGAAACCCGTCAAGAGCGCCAAACGCGACTCAGCCGAGCTGCTTCTGTCTTCCGTTCAAGCGCCGCACAAAGCGAGTACTTTGGATCTTGGGTTAGAACGTTATTTCCAATTGAACGAATCTTCGCGCTGCTTCAGAGCTGTGCGCAAGAACTTTCGCTACTGCCTCAAAGCTGACGAATAAGTGAATTTACTCATGGAAAGACGAGTTTGTGGGATACGCGCTTGCAGCGCAATTGTATCGCGCGTCGGGACAAGCTTTGGCGTTTTTGGGAGTGTATTAGCACGAAACATCGATTAAGAGAATATAGTTGGTAAAATATTCGAATAAAATGCGTGAATCCGTTTTACCTGACTCGGGTTAACGCGAGGTTAAAAGGAACGTGATTGCAGATGTGCCGTAAAATCGTGAAATTGTTTTTATGAAACATTCTATCACGATTCAAATGTCGACCATTCTTTCCTCGCATTTTCTCTCTGGGAGTCGAAGATGCTTTCAACGTCGCGATGTTTCCTGCAGTGGTCATAGAGTTTAGAGGTCGACACATTTTCCGTCGGATAGGAAGCACATTTACCTGCGCGAGAGGAGAAACGTCCGGGCGCGAAACCAGGAATAGCGGGGCTCGTTGCAGCCGTCGCGTTAAATAATGCACGCTTCTTACCGCACTAATATTTCAAAGGAGCCAGCATCTGCCGACTGTACGTATATACAGGGCACTAGCTCCGCATTTATGTATGAACGGCGGAGCCACTTCTCGTCCGAACTCGCCGCAAAGGGACAAAGTACAACGAGTGGCTCGTGTCTACAATGGGAATGGCCTTCATGAGTCAGCAAACAACACGAACATGCCCATGCTAATCGTATTATTCTACTGCTCTGCGTATACGCCGATTACCAGGAGCCACTTCTTTGCTCCGCAATACGTAGCAACGTCGGGAGAATTGCATTAATTAAATCTCGTTCAGGAGATTAAATGTCTCACAATGATTACCGGTGTTTATGAAGTACGTTACGGGTGAAAATAATGGCCTTAATTTCGCCCTTAAGAAGTGTTGAATACTCTTTCATTGCAATTTAGCCCAATGATCGTGTTAAATGAGCACCCTGTACGATTAACTGTACGTAGTTCACGTTTTTCTGATATTTGTATTTTTCTGTGTATTTAAGTATTACGCGCAACGTGCGAGTACACAATCGTACATGTTCGGATAAGGAATTGAATTTCGTACCACATAAAATGCAATATTCGAAGAGCGATGCATTTCCCATCTTTCCCGGTGTTATCTTTCGCAAAGTTAGGTTCCGCCGGAAGCGACATTTCCGGAGAGCCTGATTGAGACAGAGCGATTCCGAGTTTCTTCACGTTAGCGGGATCCTTACGGTTCCTCGCACGTCTTCGCCGTTACATCGGCGGCGCGGTTCCTTTTGTCTGCGACAAAATTCGATTTGGCATTAACGTTTAATGGGTTTCCCGGTGAAAGGCAGGGATTCTTGTTCCACGTATGATTCCGTGTTCCGCTGGCGTGCACTTGTCGTACATTCTTGAATCGCGACCCAAAGACACATCGACTGGGAATTGAACTACAAATTGCGAAATCAAATAACTTGGCTTGTTCACCGCGCATTTCAAACATCGGGCCGTGATTGGCCGTTTTTATGATATTCCGGAATATACATTTTCTTCATGTAAAGTTCGTGTCAGGCGACTGATTGACCCGAAAGCCCGCGATTTTCGTACTCGGATGTGTCGTTGCCGGGACGGCGAGCGCGCGAATTGTATTACCTGCTTTCTTGTCTTGTTTCACGTTGAACAGTCGCGGAAAATAATTTCTACTTTCCATGAAAAAAAGATTATGCTTAATAATGAAATTCTGACATTCATTGTGACCAAACTTCCAGAAACAATAGTGCGCTTCTGTCACGTTGTATTACGTGAAATAATAACGTGAATTTCAAAGCCATATTGGAGTCATAAAGTTTGGAAACTCTGCAATTCATTTCATAAGTCTAATATGCCAACGCCACAAGCTGGCTCTCTAGCCACTCGACAAAAAGAGTCATTTCATATTTACTGCTTTCTTTGACGGGCCGAGTTATCCCCTTTTTTGGGGAGGGAATTTCAAGCAGTGAGAAACGCTAATGACTCCCTCGCGGAAACACCTGCGCGATATTCTTCCATGATCGCCGCCACCTATACAGAGAGACATTTTTGTCGGCAAATAACGCGACGGACCGTAAGTAAGTAAACGGGCGAGTCGTATGAATAAACGTCCCGGTGGTTTTGAGATCGGCAAGAACGTCGCTTAGTCTTCGGCTCGGGAGCCGGTTTTTTGCGGCTGGCGATATTAATAACAATACCAGCGCCCGGGCAGCACATCCACAGCCACATGGAAACGGGCGCATCAGCCACGCCAAGCGTGGAAGGCCGGTGTGAATGCAATATCTTGGTCCATTAATATCTGCGGAAGTACGACGCGCAGTTGGGAAAGCTCGGGAAAGCTGTGGGTGTATTCTATTGTATTCTACTCGCTGCACGGCTACGTCTACATCGATATTTATCGTCAGTCCCTGCTCTTCTTTCCTACTTGCACATACTTCGATTAATTCGATCAACGCATTTGCTCCGACTAACTTCGAGTTACGTGTTCCAGTCTAATATGTTAACATGTTAGATCCGTTATTGGAATCTTGCAATTATTGTGGTTATTTCATTAACCCTGTGCTTTCGCTAATTATTTTCAGTAACATATGTATATGTTTGACAGAGATGCGTGTTATTAGTTCAATTTTTGAATGTAAAGTGATTGTAAAGACGTTGGTAAAAATATACGGAAGCTATAGTACGTAAGGAAGAAAGATTGCGTAAGGAGTCAGTTTCTGCAAATTTCCGATAAGAATCTAACGGCGTTGTTGGACAAAATGGAGAAAATAAAATTACAAGCAGTCTGTGAGCAGGCATGGGTTGTACCAAGTGCTCGGCATTGGTAATACCTGCCGTTTAAATGGACTATCATTTATTTAAATTGGAAGAAGCTGCTTTAGAAGGAAAAAGAGAGGAAAAAGGCAGAGGGCGAAATGGAGCGTCACGAGAAGGCCGACGGAAAAAAGGAAAGGGGGGAAATGAAGCGGACAAAGCACTAATGCGTTGTAACAACAGCGAAAGAATCGATATTTAATATTATAGTTTATTTGAGCGAATGGAATTGTCCCGTTTCCTTCGCATGTTTTTCACCGCCCTGCAGTAACCTTTATTCGTCGCTTTGCACCGTAGCTACGGGTGTCGCTAATTCAATACGATTTCAACTTAATAAATTTGTCGGCGCCAAGTTTGACCACTTTCGTCGCCTTTTCATCTTCATTCACGCTCCTCGTTTCCCAGCTTATTTTCCCTTCGAGTCCGCGCGGAAATGGGAAGTGCTCTCTTCTTCACGAGTTTCGGGATCGTACTGCTTTTGTTCGCGTCTACCGGGAATAGGCAATGCATATTTTATGACCGCGCGATGTCTCGCTTCCTCGGTTAGACTCCAGTCCTCCCCTTGCCGCATTGCCTTCCCCACGATCTCCGAGAGATTTCTTCAAGACGTTTCGAAGAGAAGTCACGTATAGGTTCGGACGAAGACTGAGTGACTTCGTCTTCGCTCGAGACGAGATTAAGGTTGTCCGACTTTTGCTCCTCGGCGCGACAGCAAGAACGAAGTGGTAATCGCCGCGTCGATTCTGCTGACATTCTTTAACATTCCTACTGCGCGCCTGACTTTCGAGCGACCAGTTGATACTCAAATAAATCTCATTTGATATTCAAACTTCCGCGTCACAATTTCCCGGGAAAGCTAAATCATGTTAACAACTGACGGTTTACACTTCTTTAAACGTTTTATTATATCGAGTTCATCGACGTGATTTTCATTTATAGAAATACCTCTACCGTTTGCGATAATCTTATTTGATGGTTAAGATTTGTATAAGTGCATGTGCAACTTTTTACAATGTCTGGATCCAATATATGTGAGAACATCTCGCGTGAGAAATTATTGAAATTGTTGCGCTCGATGACACAATGGGTGACGAGTTTTCAGTTAACGTGAATTATGCGAGGCATTGTAATTAAGTCGCGATTCGACCATATAATCCTGGTAAGTCGGACCAGCAGTACCATCGTTCAAAAGGTCTTATTGTGCCGAAACTTTCTTCCTGGATACTCGGGCAGTGGCAAAGGGTCACGGCGAGAACGCTGTGAGCTGTGTGGGGGGGGGGGGCAGAAATGCCGAATCATTGTTATCTACCCAGCCTTTGTCGTCGAGAGCTTTCGTAAAATACTAAACTCGGCTGCATAGCAAGCGTGACCCCGCCCTTCCTCGCTTACCTTGTTGACGGGGTAATTATCTCCGTACTTCCGTAGCTCGGCGATATTATCTACACCATTTTCGATTCCATGCGCGAAAGTTTTCTGCGCAAAGACGAAATTGGCGCTTGAAGATTAATATCCGAGAATATGTTGCTGCATTCCGCCGTTCGCATATGCATTGTTTCAAAGTCTTCTCAGTCACCTCTATTCAAATATATATCACTAATTTGTTTGTATTGAGAAACTTTATTATTTTCTATTATGCACACAAAAGTCATAATTAGAAGCATTACATTTTATTTGTAATAATTATAATGAGTTTAAAGGTAATTTTATTCTGTAGTTTTTTAGATCACGTAGTTTCTTTTTCCGTAGAAGGAAGTGTTAAAATATTTGTTATTTAAAGAAATAAATTATTTGCGAAAAGGTCGTTTCATTCAGATGAGTTTTTGTGAACTGCAAATTAATGCTTACAGAACGTAGAATTATATAAAAGTTATGAAGTATAATAACTTTTCTTTAACTAACATGTCTTGAAAAGACTGATGATTTTCACTTAAAGCCCATTATGACGTGCTATTTACAAACTCAACACGTTGCTCTGTAGATGCCCGACACGTTTATCTCCGAGCCGTGTGCACAATTCCCGCACTTTCATCTTCACCGCAATATTTCACGAAACTGAGAAAACCGTGCAATAGAAAAATGAATATGAGGTCTTAATCGCGCCATAGGTGTGCATAAACGCCGTCCATATATCTATGAACACATGGACGCGCATGCTTTAACGCCGTCCATCATCCCCAACGAGTGGAACGGAGAGGGATGAATTCGCGTCAAAAGTGCGAACGAGACGAGAAATAAGAAAAGCGCGAGGACACAGGTAGTTGTTTACAACTCATTAACCGCTGTAGCTTTTGATCAGAGGGCTAACATTTACTCGTTAGTCATTTTCTACGTAGTGTTTGAGCCTAAATTCACCAACACGAATGTATCGACAATATGACTAAACTGTTGATGAAATATGTAGCCAATTTGTCGGCAGCGTGACGATCGGGCTCCGATTCCGCTGTGCTTTATTTGCGTCGTTATGGATGGAGCACCACGCGGAAATTAATGCGATGAAATTTTGTGAGCTAACGAGAAGGATAGCGCAATCTCGGCTATACTGTCTAGGTAGCTGATGTAGCACGACGATAGCATAATCGAGGCTTCCGTGCTTACATACTTTGACCAAACAAACGGCTGAAACTTACGCGACCTAATCCGAAGCGTCTGCGGTTCGCTGGTAAATACACATCATGATTTCGCGAAACGATGCCAATTGGTCCCGCTGGGAAAGCGTTTAACTACATCAGAATCAACCATGATCATCTTCTTGCTGCATATGTCTTTCTGTTAAACGTACATTCTAATTACGCCTAAATATGAAACATTTCCATGCCATTTACCCGATCGTTATCCATGAATTTGGAATATGACTGTTGAGACTGTTGAATATGACCGCTTGAGTCGACTGATTGCATTCGTTGATAGGATGAAAGGATCCGGCTTGATTATTTTTTGTAACAAAGATGCGGAAATTTAGGACGACTGCCAAGAAAGGAAGGAAGGAAGAACGATTTCCTCGACGAATCCTATATTTATACGCATATTCCCAATATCAAGGAGTTGCAGTGAAATCGGAATCAGACACAGTCGATCATCCTTCGCCAAGACTTAATTTGTGAAGATTGTAATAGATGCTGATGCATTAGTACAAAGATTTTCATCCGAGTTTCATCTTCCGCAATTTCGAACTTGCTAACGAGGTACCGACGTCAACACAGCCTTTCAATTTTGGTACATAATGGACTCTTTGCGATGGCCTGTCGAATAACTCAATAATTCCAAGATATTTCTCTATCTCTCTGTGTTTTTCAAACTGTTATTCCAGATATTATACCATTCCTTGTCTTCCTATTTCCGACTAATTAAGCATCGACCTTTCCTCTACCGACACTTGTTTGCTGTTTGTTCGGATGAAATACGGCGCAGGATAATTAAGTTTATATCGTGCGATCGTTAATTAAAGCCTTCGGAATCCATTTGCACTACTCTGTTGTTCACAAAATCCGAAAATTGTTAATGAATGCAATTTATTTGGTAACGGTTTTTCATTGCATTATATTCATGGAAAAAGAAATGAAAATTTAAATTTCAGTGTGACCCGTGCAAAAGGTTAGACTTGGGTTTATCCACTTGTTGGACGGCAGCGTCTGACTATTCACTGATTCGCTACTGCGGTATGTAGATTCAATCCGAACAAGTCTGTGTAATGACAGTGTATAATTACTGGCTTTGAAATGAGGAGACACAAACGGTCCGAAATTTCTGGCTGTCTAAATGGATACGCGCGGAATTTGAGTAACCGTGGAATGGTAAAGGGCGTCGCCCGAGAAGCATTTCAAAATCAATTTGTCGCCGTTAGAAAAGCGCTCTCTGGTCTCCTCTTCGACTCGCGCATTCGTCATTTCGTTCAATTTGGCTTGCAAATTCCATCTAAATACATTTCAGGCATTCGGTCAGGACGGCAGCTGTATTCCTTATACGATCGCAACATCGGTGACACGAAGAATCTCGTCTACTCTATAACTTGACGTCAAGTTTCCAGTGTAATGGTTTTGGGCACCTGCTAGAACTCCGTCACGAAAATTTCCGTTTCTTGACTTGATTGCCGAACGTTATTGCATCTTCGAACAGAGGGTCGGTTTTCATTTGATCAAATTGCGCTTGCAATTTGTTAACATTCCAGGGAAATGTTCGGAGATGTCGAAACGGCATCAGTAAATGAAACATGTTTCTTATTCTTGTTATTCTCCGATGTGGAATGCGATATTTACATGTGAATTTCAATCGTGTTATTAAACGTCAGAAGTGAAGTAGTAAAATTTACTTGTACGAATGAATGGCACATGAATATTAAAGAAGAATGATGAATAGCGCAGGAGATTCAGATACCGTGCAAGTTTTTCTGCCTTGGAGTTTCACGATGATGATGCGGAGAATTGTAAAAGGATTTTGGAGGGGAGTGTTCTGACACGATCCACGATGTCTCTATTGATGACCGATTTGGGTGACACAAATCGATGCATTATACTATTTATGTGTCACACACTTGACGCATAGAATGCGTTCCATTTGTACGTTTGTTGTGCGACACTGCAGCGACCAACACATTGCTGTAAAATCGATTTGTTTCTTTCCGTTCGAGCTTCTCAGAGTGATACCAACTGACATTGAACAAAGTCTTTCACCTAATGAAACGCGCCGAGTTTTATAGAAATGAAGTGCTGACGGTAAAATAATGTTAATTACATAATATCCATCTTAAGTTATTTTAATACTTTCAAAATTCAAAAATGTGATACTAACATTTTTTTGTAGATTTTTACCATTTCTATTGAAAGAAATAATGCAAACTTTATAAAGTTTCATTTATCACTCTGGTCAAATTTTAAAACTTTAAATTTCCTTCACCGTATACATGCAGTTTGTTTCAATTACAGTTTAACATCGGTCTGGTTGAATCTTGATTGTTTTTGCTGAAATGGTTGTATATTTTTCTCTTTCGTAGTGATTTTTATCAAATAATATTCTTTTCTGTTTTCAGTGCGCGATTACCCAGGCAAAGATTGGTATTGAAATTATCAGAGTTCGGGCATGTAATCTCATTGTAGACCATAACAGACGTACTGTATTCTCCTGTTCGCCTGCCCCTCCCTTCCATGATTCGTAACTCTCGGGATTGGATGTTTAAATTAATTGGTTTTAAGCTCGATGACGCTTCGATGAACATAACTGTGGTAGTTTCTACTGGATTAATTATCGAAACGTCTCGAACTTGTTCGTCTATAAGGCTAAATTGAAGATTTGACAGTACTATATTGAAGAAAAAAATTGTCATCAGTGTCGCAGGCCTGTTGAAGTTTCTTGAAAGCAATTTCAAAATACGAATCAATTTCGAATCTATTCGACGAAGTTTTTAACAAGAAATGTTTTAAGTGCCGAGAGAAACTTTACAACGCTTCAGCCTTTATAAGAAATTTGTCAACTTTTACAGCATAAACTGTAGTGATTTTCGCGTTTGGCAGCAGTATTTCATACATATATGTATCGATGGAGGATATGTCATTTGAATTCATTTATCAAACTAGTATGAAGGCGACGAGATAAGTCCCTGTGGGAATTCTATAATTTTATCGCCAACTTATTATGCGAAGTGATTTTTCTTGTTAACCATAAGAACATAGTTGTATGCGTAATCAGCGAAGTCCAAGAGTTTTCATCGCTTAATTAAAAAAATGTTGCCGAGTATAAAGAAAAAAGTTTCAAATCGAATTGTCGTAATTTTGAGAAAATTGCTTTTCACGGTGTGAGTAGTTGCGTCAGACATGTGATTGTACTACATTGCGCAATCTGTTTCTCTGGAATTCTTTTTCAGGATATATTAATGCTAAAACTTTTACGACTTCTATTTTAACGACTGCCCAAATCACCGTCTAAATTGTTTTAACGAATTAAAATAATTGTTTTCCTGTAAATTTACTTTGTCAACTGCATTGGAATAAATAACCGTTAAATTTATTGGATGATTTTACTCTTAGATAACTAGTCTGGATATGTCGTTTTTCCCTTGCCGCCACTTTTATCTCTGTTTTCATATGGTTGCGCACAGACACTGCGAGGGTTCGATCGGGTTGGCGCCAGAAAGACGCGTCCCGGATCAAACGATCAAATCACTCGCATTTAATCCCAAAATATCGCACCAGTGACCGTACATTCGTTTTCTACGGCATTTCGTTTCGGTTAGTATTTCAATTAAGTCCATAGTTAAAATGGAGGAATGAAAAAAACATGACTTGCAATGTTTTAACTTTATTACATTCGATAATATATTTTCTTACACTTTAATTTTAACATAAAAATTTTAATTGTCCTCTGTCACTCGTTAATATTTTGTGTACTGCATA
>JABFPT010000087.1:22599-33052 GCA_022817245.1 Nixonia krombeini | reverse complement strand
GTTACTTGTATATGTTGTAGTAAATGTGATTAATTCGGTGAATGTGACAAATATTTTGATCGATTTCTTTTTTGTTAGTTCTTTGAGCAGTTACCAGTCAGAAGGATAATTTTTTGTTGGACACTATGACGTAAGAGGTTGCGAATAACAACATTGTATACTTTATTTTATACTACTGTTTGCAGAAAATCGCACGTGACATCTTGACAATCGGTCAAGATGTTTATCACATTCAACGCATTAATCACATTAACCGTAACATACGTAATACTTAAACAAACGGTTGACACACATTTTCTTTTACATCTTTCATATTTGAGTGGAAGAGAAGGTCAATTAAGAAAGTGAAATAAGCAAACGTTATTATTTACAGTTTTTAATTTAAAAATTATATACCTGTCATTAAATTAAGTCTAATGAATTCTTGGTAAAAATCAGAGTAGGCGGGTACGCGTAACCAGCACGTGAATAAAAAATGTACTTGGGAATTGAGTTACGAGTGTGCTCTGTACGGTTGGACTCTCATACACCTCGTTTGAGCAGAGTGAACCCCGCGTCATGTAGCCCAGCGTACGCGTCGTTAATTCAATGCGACGCGAATGTGTCTCTGTCTCGCTCTCGGTGGACTATGACTCCTTCCAAATGCATAAGACGATATTTCACAGTTAGTTCTTAATTCGACGCGAAGCATTTACATCGTTCGTGTTAAATGCGTTGTAATCAACCGTATTATCCACGATTTATCAAATTCATCAATTAAAATGTTCCTGATACATCATGTGGCAAGCCTCAATTTGTATCGTGCAAACGAAAACCATTACTCATAAATAATGAATTATTGCAGTACTCTTGTAAAAGGTAAAATTTTGTCTATGTTTTCGTATGTTCTTTCGTCCCATTCCTAATTCGACAGGGTGACATTAGGATATGTTCAATTTGTTTTAAAAACAAAAAATAGCAAACGTCGTGTCATCGGAAATTTTCAAATGGGGATCGGTAGTCGACATCGCGTGACTCAACTTGCACAATGCGCACTCTTCATTTAACAACATTTGTTTTTTATGACACACTTTGGGTTACTGTGCATGCAGTAGCACAGGATTAGGGGGCTTCGTATTATTGGATGAGACCTTACTGATGCCGCCACATTCAAATCTCCTAAGGCCAAGCCTTACCTTCTATTTCTAGAGAAATCATTAAGACGGCGTTGCGTGATTAACGTTTATAACGTTGAAGTAATTAAACAGGTTTGCATTTGACAACTTGACAATACTCTTTGCGTTCGTGTCGATGAACAAATTTTCGCATAATAAATGAAGTGCTGAGTAAAGTCTACTTTTTGTACCGCATAGTCAATGGGCGGCAAACTGTGTAAATTTTCAATTTACTTTAAATTTTCTATTACAATTAAAAGGTAAAAGGCAAAAATAAAAAAAAAATAATTAGAATAGCAAAAATAAAAAAAAATATTAGTAAATATGAACGCGAGCATATATTATACATTCCTGAACAGATTACAATTACCCGTACGTAACTGAAATCATATAAGAGAAATTTCGTTTTTGTACATCACACGTTGAAAAAAATTGTTCGTTATTCTGTGTGCGAATATTAGCACGGAATAATTTCATTGAAAACGAGTCCGTCAATTTTCGTATTTCAATCCACGTCGTTCGCGATGCAATTTTACTAAGCCTCGGCTTTTGGTGCAAGGAGGAGAAGCATTACCGTTTCAATTCAACAATCGGACACTTAAATTGACGCAGAACTTGTTTCATAATCCTGTTTAATTCGGCAGAATTTGTCAGTACGTATTATTAAAATCACCAGCAAATTTTTCCCTTCCGAGAAGTCCGCTTGACAAAATCGTTCAAGTCTCGCTTCCCTTCTCACATTTTCTTTTCTTTGCTTTCGACATAAATGTTACGGCGACCGTTAACATAGTTTGAACGAATTTATGAAAAGCGCATTTATCCACGGAAGATAGATATTTGTACAGTCAGATGTACGGACAAACGTAGGGAATAGGAAAGTTTAACGCCATAGGCGCCGGTTCAGATCGATCTTATTTCTTCCAAGTTCAATTCGAATTTCTTCGGAGGCAATCTGGAAAGTTTCAAGACAAAGTACGGAAGGTGGTTTATAGGATTTCGAACCTCTTCAACTTTTTACACTAGCCTCCGACGTCAAAGTGTCAGTGCCGCTGTTTTAAACACTTTGCATGTTTTATTAGTCTCTTTGAATCGTGTAATTCTTGTTAAACGTGTTTAGACTGTTTGCGCACAGATTATATATTAACGAAGTATTAACGTAAATCTCATTTTAATGTCCGACATACGACCAGCTTAAAATATTCAATTTATGGTGAATTTATGTTAAATTAGAAAAGTTGTTCACTATACAACTTGCGTCATTTTAATGCAGAAAATAGTGAAAATTAAATAGATGTGGTACTTAACTAATTCAAAACTAAAAGAATGATCTTGCTGTTGTGTTTCAATTAACTTATCAAAGGTGAAATACTTACAATTGTAACTATAAATACAATTAATTGAACAATTGTACACCTGTTTTTGATACGAAAAACTATAATTAAAATCGTATTAAATACAGAACTGTAGCGTATCTACACACATATAATTCGAAAAAATACACACAACACTTTCAGAAGAAGAATCGGAAGATTAATGAGAAACGGAACAAGTTTGTATTTTGTGAAATCCAGTGCGTTGAGCTTTGAATAAATAACCGAAAAGCGTATGAACGATCCTACTTTGCGTAATCAAATACCACTTTACGAAAATATGCAAATTGTTATGTAAAGCGTTGAGAGGTGTGATGAGATTTATCGTTTTTTGATGGAAACCACGCGTACCAGTGTAACACTACAAGCGCAATCTCATCTCCTTTCGCAATCTATCATACGAAAGTTAATGATCAAACAGTTTTTGGGAAAACAGTATTGGAAATGATTTCATCAATGCTCGCGTTCAAGTAACGAATTGTTCGCTGTGAGGGAATAAATGACTTGACTTTGACTTGCACAATCTATTTTGAAGGATGAATCATTAAATCCGGACTTACGTCAATAGCACGGTATCTGCATCTCTTTTGCTAAACAGCGAATAAAGACAGGCACCAATACGCACCGCAGATCGCAGATGATTAATGATCCAAATCTGACCATGCCACATTGAAAGTGACATCTTTGCCATTTGATTCGATTATGTATATCTATTTTTGTAGAATATATATCTATATCACATGGTAATATAGTTATTATTGATACCTCAACATAGTCTTTTTACTGAAATCAAAACGAAGTAAAGCCGACATATCATGTTTTAAAAATTGGACAAAATAATACTTAATAAATATAATATATAATAAATTAATATAATATATAAATATATAATAAATTTCCCATATTTATTCCTGCATTTAGCGAACATTTTCATTTTATCAGATTGTAGTTCTTCGCGGAAAGGTATATTTCTTACAATCACTCATAGGTATGTATTAACTTCACATAAAACGTCAGAGTTCGTATCAGAACACATTTTTTTGGTACACATCGATCGATGAACAGCATGAAACGAAAAAAAAATGAAAAGTAAAAAAATGCACCGAGAAAAATCAGAACGAGGAGTATCACGTACGAAACTGGCGGACGACTGGCCGGATCGTTGACCATAAATCTATAGAGCCCGGGTTAGGCAAAATGTATAGTTAGCCGGATTTCTAATTTCGTTGTTAATCCCGTGGGGTCCGCGAATCGCGTTTAACATGTCTAAGTGCTTTTACCACGCGTCTGTAATATTTCGAAAACGCGAGGGAGCAAAATTATCATCCACCGGAAACATCGCGTTCATGATGACTTCTCTAAATGAATGCTCGAGTTTCGCAGCTCCGTACCTGACACGGGAAAAAAAAACATTCAATTCTTCCTCGGTTTCAGTATACGATAAAAAGAAAATCCGGTCGTTTGAAGTGCCTCGCATGCCTCGCCCCCTACCCCTCCGCCACCCCTTCCACCATTTTTCGCTTCTTCGTATTTTTCATAATGATCAAAAAACACGGGAGCAGCGTCGTTGTGGAGCGCAAATGCGTGAAAGCCGAAAGCAAAAGGCGGGAAATTATCCAGCGGGTAATGGAATGACGCTGCAGCCGCGTATCACGAGCGAATGCATTAAAGCTCTCGCGGTGGCCGCGTGGTGCACGTGTCGACGTTATTGTATTTTGCGTTATGAAAATCACCGACCGCCGTCTCTATTGCCGTTTGATACCCCGAATTGGAAACATAGCCGAGGTTCGCGATAACGCGCGTTTCGCAAGGTTAAGGAACGCTGCGGCGTTGGCGCCGATTTGGCCCGTTTTCAAATGCGCGGTGTCGACGAAATCGGCGGAATAATTTTATTCTATGACACAGTGCTTTTTTCGACATTCCCAGACTCGGCAATATCGACACACCGAAATCTTTCCATTGTACTCGCGAAATTTAAGCGACAGAGGGGGGGGTGGGAAGGAGACGGAAAGACAGTGACGAAACTGCGCATAAACCGTAGCGGTTTGCAGCGAACAAACCTTCTGCAGGATTTATACGACGGCATTAATATGCAGCGCCGAGAAATTCAATGGAGAGATACGCTCGTTCGTTCGCTACCTCCGCCGCGTCGCCGAACGGTGATCAATACTTTTACCCTTCCTGCTCGCGCTCACTTAATAGGATTATATATCCCTTGACACATAAGTGCATGCCTGCCGCGCCAGATATAGCTCCGGCGGAAAACAATGAATTATGCACGTCATGATAAATCGATTATTAATCCTTTTCAAAGAGATGGTTTAAAGACGGCAGTATTGAACGGCGCGATTTCAGCGAGTACTTCGATGACCAAAGGTCATACGAAATCAGGGGTTGCGTGAAAGGGCGAGAGGGCAGTAATTGTTCGGTTGCTAATGAAGATCGCGGACGCTCAAATAGCAGGGTTCGGCGTGTCCGAATCGAGTGATATTACTGCAACACACAACAATGTTGTTATTCCCACGCCGAGGGAAATTTGCAGGAAATTTTGTTTTCGGTCGTTACTGTATATTGTTAATGCAACCGAGTGTTCTGGTTGGATCAACCCAAATTGTCTGAACGAGTAAAGTTTTAACTAGAAAATGTGGTTACATGTACAATGCGTTGCACTCGAGAGTAAAATTTACTAATAAATTTCTCTCGGTGCACATCACAACTTTAGCCGCCGGACAAATAAATTATTTCCCCGAGCGCGTACTGGACAATTGTTTCGGTGTAACGGCGAAAAGCGTAATTCGTACTTTTGAAAAATAATTTAGAGTTTGCGTACGGAAGCTCGCGGCGAAGTCGCCTCAGCGACGTACTTAGTAAATTGGATAAGTCAGCTTTTTATGAAAATACGAATAAACCGTAATTTTGTGCCGAGTTTTACAGTCCTTTGTCAAAACAATTGTTTACAGTTGTGTCGGTGTTGAAATGCATTTTGTGGCAGTACGGCATTTTGAAACTACTCCTCTACTACTATTCCTCCATTTTAGGGAAAAAATGTACGTGAAAATTATCTACGGTATGAATAACATAGTTGCTATTTGTACAAATGATTTGTCAAGAAATACACAATTTGCAATTCTATTGGTACATTACAATAGAGATTAATTACACAACGATTCCGAATTAGCGGTAGAAGTTATATTTTGCGTTGCTCAATTTCCAGTTTCACTTTTCCTCTTCATCCCATTTTAAATTAATATATTTTCAATTTTCACTACGTCGTTACGAAATTACGTAATCAACGGTTATTGTCATTACTCTCGGGGAGGATATCAAACGCGAACGTTGACAAATGCAAGAGAGCATTTTCACGTTTATTACATTATTTCTATTTCACAGTATTGTTATTGAAGAAAATTGCACTCTTCGTAATAATTAATGAAGCTGCGCATTAGATTTTCCCAGCGGCACAAGTAATACGAAAGTGATGAAAATTGAACAAGAAACACACCTAACCGCATTCCACAGGATGGTAATATATAACGCTTAATAAATTTCTTTTTCTCATTCTAGGTAAGTCGTTGCAACGTTCGTTACGCTACGATACATAGAAGTTGGCGAATATTAGGTAAGTGAGCGACGTTCATTTCCGAAGTGTCAAACATTTCACGTAGTTTCTTCTTCTAGTACAGAGAAAAATGACACTCGAAATGTGTGAATTTGATATAGCAAAGGGTAAAACAGCAAAAACGGATTGTTTGGAAAAGCGTTTAAGTCAGAAGGAAAGCGAAGTAGTTACAAAAGTGATGAACTATTAACACCGGCGTCAAAGCGACTAATAAAGGGTCATTATCTACTGTCATTTCGTCATTCCCGCGTGATATTATAAATGATCTAAACAGAAGGCCGCAGTCGGTAGTTTGAATTCAATTTTCGCTAACTGGAGCGTGGACTAATTAACTCCAACGTGAATAGCCGTTCGACAAACAATGCCCGAAGGTTGAAGGGGGTACGTTGCCGAGGCGAGGACAGACGGAAGTCGATCGAGGGAGGCTGTATAGCGGGTCGATGCTTTCGAGGAATAAAAAGTCGCGACGTGGAAAAGTGGAGGCTTTTAACATATTACGGATCGACTCCGTCATGTTGAAATGACGAGTGAACCGTAGCGGCCTCCGAAATTAGCATGCCATTAATCAAATTCCACGGCGCAGACCGACCGCGATTTTTAACCGAAACGGACCATTTCTGGCTTCATTAATTATCGAACCTGCTACCGTTTAACGCACAAAGTGATGCAGCATCGCTCGCTAAGAAAAATCGTGAAAACGTTGCTACCAAACAAGCACGTACGTAGCTTTTAATCGCGTTACTCCCTTACGGTATCGCATGATCTTGACAACGTTATTTGCCTCGCTCCGTCGAGATGTAACTTTTCGGAATTTTCGAGAACGAAAATATTTGCTCGCCGTACGTGCGCTAATGTTTAAAAAATGAACGCGTTCAAACGGTTACGGAGATTTCGAAAATCTTTTCCTTTTAAGCGCCTTTGCAGTTGGCAACGTTGCTTTTACCCGGCGGACTGGTGAAGTAGAAATTAAATAAAAAATAAAAATAGGAAGAGTCCCGTAACGTCGTACATTGTTGAAGAGACGGAGTATGCAATATACATAGATACGTGTAGATGCTTCTGGACAGGAGACGGTGAGTGGCGACGGGGCAGGGAGGTCGCGGGGCGAGACAGGCTGGGTTTCCGGGGGTAGGGGGTGAAAGGGGGTGACCGTGCAGAAGGAGTCGGGGTAAACTGCAAAGTAAAGTGCTTCCTAAGTCTCTAGGCCGAGACTTACGTACCCACCTAAGGCTAAAACACGTCCGCTCCTGCACTCACCTGCCACTTCGCGTCTCGCTCTCTCCCACTCTTACCTCTTTCTTGTACAGTCTCACGCGACGCAACCCCTTTCCTCGCCATTGTGCGAGATATATTAAAGTTCACAGCCTATCAAGTTTACTGATTGAAACAAAATGAAGTCTTTTCCGTTACGTCCGCATTACGAGGACGTTATAACTCGTGCCCGTTTATTAATGTTGAATGTCACCTTGGAGAAACGTACTTTTGTGTAATTTTTAGTATCGTTTCATCGTCGGACGTACAACTTATGGGGAAAAACTGCTTACTACATTTTTCGAAAATATTTCGCCGATTAGGAAAATTTTGTTCCTCGGACCTTTATCGACACCGGTGTCGAAATGTTACAGTTCTCTTAATGCAAGCGATTTTGCACGGCGGCAAATATTTTTACTTCACAGTTTTTTATTAGCAAAATACCGCTGTAAAATGCTCGACATACCTCGCGCTGTTGTCGTGGTTTGCTCAAGTTGGAAATATGAATCATTTTCATGGAATGCTCTGTCAATTTTTTCTCGTTCGAAAATGTTCCGATGCAACTTCGGTAGTGTCGATGCGTGAAGTACCTTAGAGCATATAAAGTGTACATTTAGTTATAACAAATCTTTTCCCATGTTTGTTAAACCGGTTTAATTAATTTCTTTAATTTAATGCAACTTCCAAATAACATATAATATCACTTTAACATGTAAATATTTCTAATTCTAAAGTATATTGGCGATGACATATTTCGCGATATTCATTTACAAATTTATTAATACAAATTTACCTTTGAATCTACGATTTGATAAGTCTTCAATTATACAGATATAAAGTTTCTGTGTAGCGCACGTTATAAAACGAAAATCAACTTTTGTTACAATATACAGCTAGACTACGTGTAATCATTTGTCAACAATTATAAGATTAATCCTCTTCCGCACTCACAATCACGTACAACGTTAAACCGTCTATATAAAAATACAATTCTCTCAATATTAAGAACCTTTCCGTACTGTCTTTGTAGAAAATAATACGTAGCTTTAGAAGCGTTAATTCCCCCGTCGATTCTCCTTTAAGTGGGAGCAGAAACCAATTCTTCCTCAATTCATGTGGTTGTGGCCTTGTTTCAAATCGAGCATCAAAAAATGTCGGTACAAATGACGCTGCCACTGTGTCCTTTTATATATGTCTATCCATACACTCAGCCAGTTGCACATACATGCCCCGTATCCTGATGTGATTGCTATTATGATGCGAAATCGAAAAAAAAAATACATAACGACGTACGTATTTACACAAATTGATTAGGTGGGGGATACACCCCTACACTAAGATTTGCTCGTCGATCGCAGCGCTCTTTACGACCACAAATGTTACTTACGAATGGCAGACACAGTGCATTTTTAAATTAAGTATTTTAATTCTGTTACTATATTTTTCGTATTGTAGAAAATTTCAGTTTGTAAATTACGCTTCTTATGCATATTCAGCTTGCGAGAAAAATATCTTATGTCGCACCGGCAATAAATCTGCCATTGTTAAAAGCACATATTCGACCGATTCTGGTACTTTTGTCTCGTTCGTGACAGTCGATTTTTGCAAATTCGAAAAAGCGAATAGTCGAGGGAGCTTGATTCTCATAAGTTATTAACTCCGGTGGCGGAGAAGTTACCGTAAAAGAGACCATAATAGTTCTCAAAAGAGTCAGTGGTTTTCAAGCGAGACTTAATTTCATTCCGACCAACGGCGATGTGGCGTCTATAATTCAGATTGCCAATTACGAATATCAGGCCGAAGTGACTCGACGTCTTCCGTTATTTCCGCAGCGCGTGCGGTCTCACGTTAAGTACACTTTGACACAATCTCGATTCAATTCAATAATATTCCTCTACACTGCGACGTCGCTTCGATCGCTCGTCGTTGTCTTTGATTACCTTTTCTGAGTTTTCTACGCATTTCCACCCGAAAAGCGTATTCGCGCACACATGTAAAAGCACGTGATCATGTAGCGAAAGAACTTTTTTCCCGAATGGCATTCCTTCATTACAAATTACGATTATTTATTTTGCAAATAACGCAGAATCAAGTCTGCCGAAAGTTCACTTTAACAAATTCAACAGTTTCAAAGATTTCCATTGTTCGCATTTCTCTTTTAATTAGGTACGGAAAACCATAAATTTCTTTATCCTCAAAAAATCGACAATGCGAGATCGGATTACTTTCAGATGTATAAATCGACTTTTCCTTAACGAAGAGTTTACAAGTAGGGGATAATTGATGAGAATGAAAATTGTAAGAAATAACGATGATAGTAGTAAAATGGATGGTGATAACATCGGGGTCGCTGTACGTAGTGGAATTTCTGACATTTTCTTCGAAGGCAATTCTCAGGCGCCCGATCAGACCGGTAACTAACGACGCTTGTCTTCGCGAGCACATCTCGCCCAGGAGAAGGTACCTACTTCAATCAAAGTCCGGAACTTTGATTCATCACCTGCTAGCCATATTCAAGTGATTCACGCTCAGCGAACGTCGTTTGCGTTTGCATTACAGCAATCGAACTCAATGATTCAGGCTCGCGTTAAAATCGGCATTGTCTGCACTTCCATTGATACGTCTGAATTCATGAATACGGCCCTTATCGTTATACATGCCACGAGTATCCACGCGATAGCAATTCTAACCATGGGCACCCTCGACAGCCGGACTATCTCAATAATAGCTT
The DNA here is from genome assembly GCA_022817245.1 of Nixonia krombeini. Lineage (NCBI taxonomy): Eukaryota > Metazoa > Arthropoda > Insecta > Hymenoptera > Scelionidae > Nixonia > Nixonia krombeini. Next base: position 22,927 of record JABFPT010000087.1, on the reverse strand, counting down.
AGGCAGTCGCGGTCTGCATTACTCGCTGCCCGCAAAACAGCCAATAATGACCGTCTCGACGGAGATAACTTCGAATTATTCAACGGAGTAAACAACGTTTCGTTTTTTTTTTTCACGAAAGTCAAATGCAGTGTAAAACAAATAATTCTGTTATTAAACACGCTAATAATTAATTTCTACGTGTACTGTTATTGTTTTAATTATACAAGCACAACTTTCACCGTTCACAAAAAAGTAACTTCTATTACGTTAATTACATTACATTCTATTCTTTTTTTATAAGAGGTTTACAAAAGGTTTACATTTTTCTCGAATTTTCAGTGAAAAT
>JABFPT010000086.1:0-20658 GCA_022817245.1 Nixonia krombeini | reverse complement strand
TAAAAAATATTAAATAATTAAAAATTTGCATACGTCTTTGTTATAATGCATAAACGTAACTACGAACTCCAGTTCTATATTTGATATCTACGAGTACCAAATGATACTGAAAGAATCTGTTTCGTTAGGCAACCATCGGTAATGCTAATTTGTAATTTTAATGCAGTTATACAATAAACAATCAATCTACACAATTTTCAAAGAGTTCATCACATGCTTCATTAACCGATGTCAATGTAGAAAACGAGCTAACATGCGCAACATCGAACATAAATATAGATTTACAAAAATGAAATGTAAGAAAAGATAAACAAATGTTTCATTAATGAAGACTTGAGAGTTAATTATATTGAATCATAGTATAACAATAAAGTTTTATTAATTTTGTATTTGTATTACATTTTCTAAAAGCATGCTTACCTAACGAGCAATCCACTGTAACATTACGCGCCATCAAAGTGGCCGTGAAACCATTTGGGTTGGGAAGACATGATCTACAATTTTAATTAGTGACATGGAAAATGTTAAAATATTGCTTGAATACCATACATGTACGTTCATGTAATGAATGTTGTACGAAACTGTGAGATTCGAGTAGCATTATTACGTAGATTTGTATTAGACCACTTAAAAAAATAAAAATACATGTTTTTATATCATCCAATATTATTTTACCAGTTTGAAGAAACGTCTTTATTAAAAAAATTATTTCTATAGTTAACAAAATTCTTATCTTTTCTTAACAATAATAAAACCTTCAAATTTAATTTTAATACCACATGTGTATGAAAAGTATTACCTTAAACATTTGTTTACTTCTTAACACAATGAAGCAATATTAGAAAGATTTCAGAGTAAAAAATGTAATATTATTGTATATGATTTGATAACAATTTGAAAGAACAAGAAAAAATTTTAATAATCTATATGTAAATATTGAAATAAATTAATACTTAAGTTTTAACAGACAGTATCTGTTATGAACGTTTCATTAAAAGAATTAAATAGATATCAGATAAATTTAGAAAACAGTCAAGTGTAGTATGTCAAATACTTTCAAAAAATGAGAAGTTTTAAGTGCAAAAACTCACTTTTCAATTTGCATATTCACATTCTCTTTTGCATGTTTTTTAAATATAATAAAATCATGGGATATTGAAATATTCGTGTACGATTAATGCAAATTATTTGAAAGACGTTTGACCTGATATCAATTTGCCGCTAACAAGTTTAAATGGCTATTCGCCATATTTGACTTTAATCAATGTAGTAGTATGTGCTTCTCAAAAGATTTTCGAGGCGCGCAGACGCTAGCGCTCAGTTATCTGTCTTCGATTATGAAAACTTCGTGTTAATTGTAAATTCAGAATGACTTAAACATCATCTGGGATGATTTCCTTTCGAAACCACGAATATTGTGAATTGATCGACAATGAGAATGTAATCAACACGTGGATATAAATATCTTATTAGTGTGGTGTACCGGTTTTTTTATTACGAGTAATTAGCTTGTTGCACACCTGCACAGTTACCAAGGCGACTGAGGGCAATTGCTGAACTACTGAGGTGATCGCGTGTTGCAGCTGCTGCTATGAAAATAAGAAACCGATCAACACCGTGCAACGGTTTCAGTCATTGCGTCTTTCGACTTATCAATCGAATGTAGTCCAAGCCAAAACAGTTTGTAATGGATTACTCTGTATTAGGCCATTACGATCCGTCTGCAGAAGCCATAGCTGCTACAGGCGAACATGATTTGCTGTGTAAGTTGCCCCTTCATTGTCTGTCAAGAACTCCATTGTTTGTTTATTGTTTGCCCAAAGACGACGTCATCTCATGCGCAAAACCAGCGTCACTTGCTCTTCAAGTGTTTTTATTTTGCATTTATAACTCGAAAACTTGCTAACCTAAAGTACACAATCAGCTGCGATTTTCTTTTTCACCTTTTTTGTGCTTGTAGCGTTCGCAACTATAAGTCTTCTTAATGTGTTTATCAGTTATTTCATTAACGCATCATTGAATTATTGGGTCTGTTAATAGTATTTTATTATTACATGTTTATATAAACAGCGTATTACTTATTATATGAGTTTTTATGAAACATCTTTAGATATTAAGTCTGTTGAAGTATATATTCAAATATTTTGTTGTTATTTTAAAGTAAATACTTCAATACTTATTTGTATCATCATAAAGCTGTGTTTATTATACTTACTTGTTATGAAATAATTATAATGTATATACAAATTATTTACAAATAATTAAGTAGCTCATCATGTATTTATATTTTGGAAAAATAATAATTTAAAACTCTTGTATGATTATTTTATCAAATTAAAGATACTGAAAAACCTGTATTTGTTTAATACACATTATCGCAATTCATGTTTAGGGGAAGAACCTAATTATGATTTATCAACGGAAGGATTTGTACCAGTTACTGAACAATTTGATGAAGAATATGCAGGTGCAGAATTTCATGAAACAAGAACGTTGCTTGCAGATGGAGGTGACAGATTTGGCGTTTCAACAGTTACTTTTGATACTATCGAAGAGCTTATGTGGATGGGAAATCAAGGGGTTAGTTTGTAATTAAAAGTAGTTTGTATTCATGGAATGTGTTACAAAGATAAGTTATATAACTAAGTATATAATTACATCTTTCATGTACAACAAACAGAAAAAAATCAACGTATAAAATTATACTTATAACAGTATTCAAATTTGGTTTATTGTAAATAGATTTATTTATTTAAATATTTACTAATGTCATTTTATTTAATTATGTTTTGATCTTCAAGACATTTCTGGACAGTTCTAAAGAAACAGAACACAGAACCAGTCAGAGTGAAACATTGACAAGTTGAAATATTTGGAAAACTGATCAAGAGTATTTGTATTGTACCTTATAACAATTAATAACTTTGCATTATATCATTTAACTTGAACTGCACAAATCTTATAGGGCCATGTAACTTCATATTATGGATCAAGTTTACAAAAATACACATCATTTCAAGTTCATGCAACTCAAGAAATTCGGCATATTCATCCTGTAGATGAAGGAATATTAATTCTAACTCAAAGTATGTTACGATGCCAGCTGCGACGTGGCATACCTATATTTACCCATACGTAAGGAAACAATTAATTTTTAGTTACATCTGTATGTTCTTTTATGAAATTGTAAGAACTAAACATGGTAAAAGATCTTTAATTAAAATATATGTGGAACACGTGAGTTATCAAATCTTTTATCTTGTAGTTCCTCAAACATGATTGACATGCAATGCATGCTTCAAATTGCTCCAACAAGATTATTAATGGGAGGTCATCAAGAAAAGATTATTGATTTTGATCTCACTAGAGGAAAAGAATTTGGATTGGTAAAGTAAAATATTTCAAGAAGACAGTTTCACTATTATTTGAAAGTGCAAACTACATTGACCATATTTTCTTATATTGTTCTACTTTTCAAACTATTTGTTTTCTCATTTACATGTTTACATTTTTAGGTTCATGTAGGTGAACACGGTTGTGCTATAATGCGGCAACACAGCAGACTTACATGTGCAGGAAATCCTGCAGGAAGAATAGATCTCAGAGATCCAAATACATTGTCCATAGAACATACACTGGAAACTCATAGTGGTTCTCTTAGTGACTTTGATGTACAAGGAAATTACCTCGTTACTTGTGGTTTCAGTAATAGGTATGTATAAAATGAGTAAAGTACATTTATAAGATTTTTCCCCGAAATATTTAATAAATTTTATTTTTACACATTGATGTATATAAATATTTATTTTACATTTTGACATATTTACATTAAATGTTTTATTCTCATAAAATTATCTCCTACAAAAAGAGAACTTAAAAATGACAAATCTAACTTGTTGCCTTATACAAGCAGTTAATTTATTACACATAATAATCATTCACGTTGTAAAATTAATATATACTTATTTTATTTAGCCGCCAGGGATTATCTGTGGATAGATTCTTAATGGCGTATGACTTAAGACAAATGAGAGCACTGACTCCTGTAACAACAATGGTTTGCCCACTTCTACTAAAGTTCCTACCTAGTTATTCCAGTCGTGTAGCTGTTGTATCTCCAATGGGACAATTACAACTCTTTGACACTATTTATGCCAATGTACAACCATCAATGACTTGTTTGTATCAGGTATGAACATATCTAATCACTCACGAAAAATTAACCTGTGCCATAGATCATATCAACATTCTAACTTTCAATATCAAAATTAACTATTTTAAGGTTGCTACTGGTGGTGCAGTTATTTTGTCTTTTGATGTATCACCAACATCACAGTGTTTGTGTTTTGGAGACTCTGCGGGTTCTTTACATCTAATGTCCACAAATGCTGCAGAACCACAATTTAATACATTTTCCAGGTTAGTAATTAGAACTGATGTAATGTTTCAACACTCTTTTATCTTTACAATTAGTGGAATGGCGATGTAGTGTGTGTTATGTCACATATTTGATTGTACAGGCCGACAGAGTTTGCGGACCCTGTAGAAACACTACAGCCTATAACATTCCACGACAATGAAATACCATTAAGTACAATACCAATGATGTATACTGGTCATCCATTATTTAGTGACTGGCCTGAGGAATATGTTAAAAAAATTTACAGGTATATATTTTGTTCTAAATCAATAAAATGTGCTATTCTTATGCTGCTTATTACTTCAATAAATAAATCAAATATACATTAAATAGCATGTAATGGAGGATATTGTATAACCAAAAATATTCTAAGAATTTTATAGCAGCTTCGTTAGAAAATAATAATAACATAAATAAAAATACTTTACAATACTCTGTCAAACTTAGAAATGTTTCTTTTTCACGTAGAAAAACTCCACCAATCGATCCTGAAATTTTGCGCTCAATGAAAATGCAAGGAACCATCGGCTATGCTCCAAACCCCCAGGCGTTCCGCAGAAACCAAGTGAGGAAACAATATTCTCCCACTCTTCTACAATATTCACCTCAAAATCTTTTTAAGTTATCATAAGGATTGTGCGTTCCCAATATATTAGAGTATCTGTCAGTTAAATTAACCTTAGCTATAAAATATTGACACAAGTTTTATGTGAGTAGGTCTTGAAGAAATTCCTAACCAATATTTGTTTCATTAGCTGTTTAATGCAGAAATCGTGTTTTTCTGATTAGTATGCAATCTACGCTTCAGTTTAAAACGCACAAACTCTAAACTCAAACGTTTGTTTTTAATATTTGATATAAAATATCAATGACTTTTATGTGTCTGTGCGATTTAAACGTGTGATAAAAGTCCAGGGCTCAAATCGACTCCAAGAGTCAACGAAGTTCGTACAAGATTTCTTGTTATTAAGACTGAAAAAATTAACTACTGTAGGTCTTGAAGCATACGAAAATGTGATAATATATTTTCATAAACTAGTCGCTCGAAGCGATTTATAAATAAAGTATGCCCAGAAATTTTATTATCGGTATAGCAAACGAATATAGACTGCTTAGTTTTTACTATGAGTACTGTATATGAGGGATATGATTTTTCTTTCGTGACGTACGAAAAAAGACACGATGAAAAGTAAAAATGCTCATAGTAAAAATGTCAAATATCTTTAGTACATTTCCCATATACAATTTAATGTTTCGTTACAAAATGAAAACATTTATAAAACTTTAATTTTATTTTCGTTATTATTTCGAATTATTTATTTTTTTGAAGGAAGACTAAGTGAATAATAAAATTAATAATTTTCTACTTGTGTACGTATTTTTAATAAAGTTCTATGAATAATTAAAATTTTACCAACTTTATTCTATGAATTTGAATTTGGTAATCAAATTTCATAAAATGTTTTACATATTGCTAATATTTTACACAATTTATTTATATTCTAATTTATTACATATCGATATTTACAAAAAATGAGTATAATAAATAATTCTACATTTTCATAAGCAACAAATTGTAGAGATTTATATATTTTATGGCAATGTTTCATGAAAGATGTAAGTTTCTCAAATAACTCCATTAATTGTATGGTATCATTAAATTGTTTTTTATGTGAACTTAAAGAGCAGTTATTTTCACCAACTTGCTAATTTAAAAATTGTTACATTGCCATATATTTAATATATAATTTATAAATCAACTGTATTGATTAGATATTTTAGATCTTCCATTCAAATGCTCATTTATTTCACTTTCGCTTGGTTTAATCGCACGTGTACACATCCCAATAAAAATATTTCAATAACGTGTGTAGTCGTAGTATACAATGCTCATAAAATGTATAACTAAAGTTGTATTTGGAATGAAATAAAGGTTGTACAAGATACACGTTTGTAAAGCTGATTTAACCACTTGCTTACTTTGCCATTTGAATCGATCCATATTTTGCAGACTATAGGTATTATTTATTTTTTCGCGTTGTTGAAAACTTGTCAAACGAATGTAGAAACTATACCATGACTCCATTCGGAACGTGATAATCGACCAAAAAATAAATAATACCTCTTTTACAGATTCCATACAATATGGAAAAGCGGCGTGGCGTAGTTGCTAAACTTTTTGCGGGAGACTCACGGTCTAAAAGCGATGACAGCACCTTTGTAGCAATACCGAAACGTTATCGTAAGATTGAGGTGAAATACTCACGACTCGGTTACGACGAGTTTGACTTTGACCAGTATAATCGTACCAGCTTTTGCGGTCTGGAGGCTACGCTTCCGAACAGCTATTGCAATGCTATGCTTCAGGTACGTGAATTTAACAACCACGATAATTAGAAAATTAATATTTAATAATGATTTGCGTGATATGTCTGATTAATCCAGTTATTATTGCTTTGAATTATAATAAAATTGAACTATGAAATCATAACAGTTGTGTATAATGTGCTTTACATTTATTTTAAAATAATTAGGAATTATGAAATTTGAAAAAGCCTTGTATTATTCAATTTTATAGTTACTGTATTATTGTGAACCAGTAAGAATAGCATTGCTATCCCATTCATGTCAAAAAGAATTTTGTCTCTCGTGCGAGTTGGGATTTCTATTTCATATGTTGGACACATCTCGAGGGTTACCATGTCAAGCTGCAAATTTTCTCAGAGCATTCAGAACTGTTCCCGAAGCTGCCGCATTAGGTCTTATACTGAGTGACCTTCATCCAGAAGCAAAAAGAAAAATCAGCTTAGTTCGATTGATACAGGTAATTAATGCCTTACTTATACATTCACCATACTGATTGTTAAATGTTGGTAAATGAAAGAGAATATGTGTAGAATATTACATATATTATATATAAAAATATTATATAAAATAATGTGTTTTTAGAGTTGGAATAGATTCATTTTACATCAAATGCACTACGAAATCCTGGAAACAAGGAAACGACAGCAGGAGGAAGAAGAAGCTGCGCGATTGAAAATGGGCCAAAAACAGACTCCATTTGTTTACAACGAACAAGATTTTCCAAGTATTTTGCTGGGTTCACGTTACAGGGTGCAAAACGAGGAAAGAAAAAAGAAACGGAAACAAGAGGAGGACGGTAAATATATGTGGATCACATCGAAAGGTAAACACAATTAACATGTGACCGTTGCACTGGGCACTTTTTGTGTTTATGTTTCAATTTATCCACGCCAGCACATTTTTAATTTATATAAAAGGCTGCAACAACATATCCGAAGGAAAACAAGTGGATACGGAAAACGTATCTTATGCCGTAAGCACATTCAGCCACAGTTGAATTAAAACTTCAAATTCTTTATTTCTTGCCTTTTGTAGATTAATTGTGTAACTTCTTGTATTTCTTAGGATATTATCACAGAAGCTTTTTCCCATTTTATTATGTATTGTGTTCAAATAAATTACTCTTACGTTGCGTTGCTGCTCGTCTGTATATTTGTAACGTTCGCTGTAATATTTTCACGCGCTTTTTTACGTCACATTATTTAAATTTTGTTCACTGTAGATAACAATGTTGCATGTGAACAAATATTTATAATTGAACTATGACCTATTATTTATACTTCAAACTATTTAACATTTTTTAGGTCTATATCGTCTTTTATGCTTACATGTTTTACAGTTTTGTAAAAGTTAATAACTGATAACATTTTTAATAATATTTAAATATTTATAAAGCTCTAAGAAAATATATAATTCATTGTTTAAATGCATTTTTTATACAATTCTTACTATCTTCCATATATAGACAATAAAAAATCTATAGAAGAGAACGAAATGCAAAGCGAAGAAACCGAAATCAGTCGACTTTTTGGGTCCGAACAGTCACATATTTACCGATGTTTGAAATGTGGACAAGAAACATCGAAACAATCGATTATGCTTCTGTGCAATTTGATATATCCTCAAACAAATACTAGTATGTACTGCAAATATTTTTAATATTTATAGCATTACAAGTCATTATCTCCAATGTGACAAATTTCTTGTCTTCAAATAAATTGTATACATGAGTAACGTTATTACAGAATTGTGCAATATAAAATTGTATAATATTTTTACTTCAATAGCAGAAGAAATTCCATTTACGAACGTCTTAGCCGAAAGTTTAAGACCCGAAAAAGTAACTCCTGCATGGTGCGAAAATTGTCAGAAGTTTACAACAACTCTTCAGTCTCGGCAGCTCACAAAATTACCTCAAATTTTAGTTTTAAATTGCGGACTTGATACTCATCAAGTAAGCTCTCAAGAATTTTATATTTTTTAATTTAAATATTTTGAAATATTCAGAAAATCTTTCTGCAATTAAATTTAATAGTGAGTAACATTTATACTGGAATTGTAAAAATTAAATATGTTCATTATTCTAAATACTGCGTTGTTATTTTAACTAGGACAAAACATTCTGGCAAAATCAGATGGACATTGTCGTCCAGAAAATTGTGAATGGAAAGGAATGTATAACTCCTTCGTCAAGTCCAGTACCAGTGACAGTGAAACCTTGTCGTTATGGCATCAACTGTACCAGAGTTGGATGTCGATTCAGGCATATTGGACGCGATTCCGGTAAAATATATGAAACGAATTGTTTATATCTGCATGAAATAGTAAATAACCTGATTTTTGGTTGGAAATTAACTTTAATACACTAAAAAAACTTTTCTATGCAAATACAATTCTTCTGATTAACGTGTAAATCATCACCCAAAACAGAAACAACTACAACATCATCTTCTACAACGATTGTGTCTAGTAATAAGACATCAATTCCTCCGAGTCATCTTTATTACTCACATTCCTGGATTCCACATAACATTGAAGTGTCTATTGATGCAAAAGGTGTGTTACATGTCGAGAAATTAGATAAAAATAAAGAAGATGATACTAATAAGGGACAGCCACTCATGGAAAACGGCCAGGATAATGAAAAAACAGAAGGAAGAAATACACTAACGAACAACGAAGAGGTTGATTGTCCGAAAGAACAAAAAAACATTAATTTGGATGTTCAGGTGCAAGAAAAAATGCAATACTGTCTTTCCGCTGTGGTTTGTTACGTCGATGACAAAAATAACGAAGATCGAAGAAATCTTGTGTCACTTATAAAAGTCGGACCGAATTATCATAAAAGATCGTCTGGAAGCGCTGTATCGCAGTGGTACATCTTTAATGATTTTTGGTACGTTAATGAGCCTTTTTATTAAATATTAACATATGCCACGTAAAATTTATATGACCATAATTGTTTGTTGTATTAACAGCATATCTCCAGTTACACCACAAGAAGCAGTTTGGTTCAATTTAGACTGGAAAGTACCTTGCGTTTTGCATTACACTGCAATCCCTGTTCCTGAGCCTGTAGCTTTTGTTAGTCCACTAACGTACGACGTGTTTGGAGAAGACAAGTGTATAGCACGTAGTGGGGGGACGAGGGGAATAACATTCACTCCTTTAACGTCTGATGAAATGCCGAAAAAAGGTATTTATGAGTGAGGTTTACATTTAACCCATATTTTTATTGACGTATAATTAATTTTATTATTTTTACTTTCCGTCAAAATTTCAGGAGAATTAGTAGGAATTGATGCTGAATTTGTAACGTTAAATCAAGAAGAAGCTGAACTTCGTAGCGATGGTAAAATGTCGACAATAAAGCCAAGTCACATGTCAGTTGCTAGAATTACTTGTATACGAGGGTACGTTACATGTTTATTATTTCAAAAATGTGGGAAAGTAACAAATGATCAAGTAAAGTTATTTGTAATACAGTCGTTACTTTATTCTCTTTCTGCATCTAGTCAAGGGCCGTTAGAAGGAACACCATTCATTGACGACTATATTAGTACTCAAGAACAAGTTGTGGATTATCTAACCAAGTTCAGCGGTATTCAACCAGGCGATTTAGATGCTAATTTCAGCAGTAAACATCTTACAACCTTGAAATCCACGTATCAAAAATTGAGATTTTTGGTGGACAATGGAATTATTTTTGTTGGACATGGATTGAAAAATGATTTCAGGTTTTTGAACAAATTTGCTTTTCAGCATCTGAAAAATCACGTTCGGAGTATAAAGAATCATAATTTTTTATTGTGTGCTTGTTTAGAGTAATCAACCTTGTGGTCCCACCGGAACAAATTGTTGACACAGTTTTATTATTTCACTTACCACATCACAGGATGGTATCGCTACGTTTTTTAACATGGCATTTTCTTGGAAAAAAGATACAGTCCGAAACGCATGACTCTGCGGAAGATGCGCGAGCTGCGCTTGAGCTATATTACAAGTACAAAGAGCTGAAGGAAGCTGGTACATTAACGGAAACTTTGAAAGAATTGTACAGCGTCGGAACTCAATTACAGTGGAAGGTACATTCACTTGTCACATTTCGTCGCTTTACATTATTAACATAAATACCTAAATACTATATTCTTTTAAACATAAATTTTTAATTTGTTTAACAGGTTCCAGATAGTTGATATTCAGATGATACAATAGATGAAAAGAGATAGCACAATTAAATGGGCTGGCTATGATGGTTATTGAGCAATATGGTGCGTAAATCGCTTAATTGAACCGTCGCTATTGCCGTCCATACTTCCAGAGTATTATTGTCATAAATCGATAGATGCATTTTTCCCATTTTGTTTCTATATAACTGCATTTTTGGAAAAATGCATCCACTAATCGTTATCAAAAATATTCCATGTCACTTCCACGCTCTCATGGAATTCACCGTTTCGCGGAAGATTTCCGCAGAGTAAGTTCGATTTTACAAGTCGATTAAAGAGTTTTTAGAATTAAGTACCGATCTTTTTCGGACAATTATACGGGTAATAGCTATCAAACATTTTTTAACATGGTTTTGTAAAGATGCCAAAGAACATCGCGTCAGTTGATTTAGCCATTTCTTGTAGGTAATTTTTTTCATTTATGTTGGTTACTTTGTTATAAATTTAGTTATTTGCGATCATTTTGCCTCATACTTCATCCTCAAGTATACTAATAATGGAACAAACTTTATTATATGAAATAATAATAAAAATAATTTAAACAGTTTAACTCTTCTGAGCTGACACGATGTTTTTCGACAAAAATTTTACTTCGTTTTGCTGTACAGGACATGAGACTTCTATACTCATTGAGATTATTTTTATACACAAAGCTCCATGCATGTATTTATCAGTTTGATAATTTCGCATGTATTTTATTAAAGTAAATATTTTATCATTTAATATGTCATATATTTCAATAATGTACTACTTAAAGAATATTCAAGAGATTTAAAAGAGAATTTGAAAATGATACATTGAAATGATCAAATATTTTCCGAAAGTGAATTTTATCAGTTCATTATACATTTGTAAATATTTATCAAGTAATATTATAGAAATAGATTTTGCGGTAAAAACTAAGATTTTATATTACTTTTCACGTCGAAACATAAAACATCCATCCTTTTATCGCGAGAAATAATGCATCGTTGCACGTATTAATATTTTTCTGAATACGACATTGTTTTCTTTTACTATTATTATTATTATTGTCATTATAAGATTCTTACATTCCTGATTTTTTTGCGTACATTTATTTTAATGTTTGCAACTAATGTTTTTAGCTTTGTAAACAAATTTGAATTTTACCTTTCGACAATATTTGCATTATATTTTCATTTTTCAGCTTATCTGTTGTCCATAAATATGAAACAAAACTTTGAAAGTATTGTTAATGACTATTATTTTTTAAATCGATAACGAAAGCAGAGAAATGTGCGTATTTAAAACATGGGCATGAATGGTTTATCTCTAAAGCATTAAATTTGTTAATATAAATAAAATCTTTAAATGATTACATTTACAGTCAGTCCTGCTATATCGCGATTAATTCTTACCGCGCTATAAGAAACTCAGAGTTATAAGAGAGCTGTCGCAATTTTAGTTCCGCGATATATGGAATCCGTATTGTGAGAGATTGCGTTATAGTAGAGTTGACTGTATATTATGTCAAAGACGACATTTTTAAGAATGGTTTTCCATTAATACATTTCTCTAGTAATTTATTTCACTATTACAAGCACACATATAATTCAAATTTACATCATAATTTTTGTTGACCTTTTGTGTCACGTTTCAATTATTTTATGCAACAATTGTAATGAAACTTTTATTCGGCCATAATCAAAGCATAATACTAAGTACAATTTTATTCGAAATCTTAGTACATAAGTTACTTTAAATTAATTTTAAATTAATATTAGCGAGTTTGGTCAGATTTGCCGTCATATCAGTTGATAATTTTTTTTAATCATTACAGAGTAATGCAAACTGATATTATTTCCTGTAAGTTTTTATTTTTATAAAAATCTGGCTATTTAAATTCGCGCTCATTAATTACAGCAACGAATACTTTCGAGGGAAAATTGCACTTTGCCATAGAAAGGTGCGTAACTTATGCGTAATACATGCACATACATATATACAGACATACATACACGTATTCTTATTGTACTCATTGTAGATTATTTTTATATGAATTTTATGAAACGCTGTAAAAGAATATATCAAGATCCACAAAAGGTACAAGATATGTACATTATAACATTTATATATTTTTGGATGTCCTGAAACATATTTTATTTTCATATCTAACGAATGATACTTACTGAACTTTTCGTGAACAGCCATGCACGATCACAGCGTCTATTGTCAATGATAAAACATTTCCCATGTCTGTTACTGTTGGGTCATTGTGATTTTTTTCAATAAAAATATTACATTTTCCAGAGATGTAGTTATTTATTTTTGCGAATCTAAAAATTATAAGAAGCGCAAACTTATCGCAAACCTTTCTTTTTTTAACCTGATTGACTTATAAAACTATGCTGTATGAAAAAGAACAGACAGTTTATAGTTTTTATTTTGCAATGCTATTTTTCCTTACAACAATGCTAATGGAATAATTAGGAGATTATACTGCAACAATAATCGATATTTGCAATTGCTTCATGTCGAAAACTTAGTATTCTTTTCCTTTTAATAAATACTACAGTATTTGTCACGTAGATATATTATTATTAATTTACCTAATATATTAACTTATATTTTAACTGATTGATATTCATGATTTTGTAGCCGCGCTTTTTCAAAATTAACAATTTGGCAAAATTATCTGCAGCGCCACTGAGATCATCCATATGTCTTACATATACAGTCACCAGTAGACCGATCTATAGACTATAGTATAGTCAGTGAATCGAGACTGCAGTAAAAGATAGACATACAAATCGTAGTCTGTGTAACGTACAACGCAGTCTGCTTGGTGGCTCACAGCTGATTGTCGTCATCACTGAAAAAATCAAAAGTTCCACTCGGCGATTGAAAAGACTTCGAGATTCCACTTATCATGCGGATGAAATGTGTCTCGCGCGAATATTTTCGTTAACAATAGAAGATTTATATTTAAGAGAGGGTTAGTGAGTGAATCGTGTGTTCCACAGACGTTCTTTAGTGCATGATTCTTCACTACTGTTATAACATTAGACATTTCCGAATGGTTGCTATTCGGTAAGTATTTCACATATGTAAATATATATATATACACGAAGCGCTGCATTCGCGTAATACTTGTGAATGAAATTTGAAAAATGTGTTATTTCAGAACTATGTAGAGATTGTTTATCAAGTGTGTCTTAACTTCTTGCGAAATTAAAAATTAAACCGAGTAATTTGTGTTAGTTGATTAATGAAAAATGTTATATATATATATATATATATATACATAAAAAATAATATATATGTTTATATGTAGCATATTTTACATTATTTTGGGGATCTAAATATAATTGCTTTATAAATTTCAATGTATTTCATATTATTCGCGTAATTCATTATTTCGTTCTGCAACAGTTTAATTCTGCGACATGAAACATGGAATGAACTACTTCACGCTTAATACATTTACACAGAGACATTTCTTATATTGTTTAAATATTTAATGTTCAAAGTTTGTTCGTAATTTGTAAACAGTTTACAAACTCTATTTTTAATTCATTCACATGAAATAAAGCTAATTTTTATTTTTACAATGAAGTCTAATATTTATTTTCTGCCACCTTTATAAAAAAAACATGCATTCATTTTTTTTCTGCTTAAATTTAAATTGCTTAATACTGTTAATGAATTGTCATAATTTTGTAATCAATTCCCTATTTTATTCTAAAACTACAGTATCAAGGTCGTCTTCCCGGAATTTGATATTTTCCCTTTTTGAGTAATGTATTCATTCAGTATTGGAAATTGCATAATGTTGGGCTGGAATTGTCCAAAAATATATGGCACATTATTTGACTGAATGTAAATACTTAAATTTATTATATTGTGTGTATACTATTTATAAAGTAATACCAATGATAAATTCTTAGAACAAACTGTTCCTAACGACTTTGCATTATTACTATGAAACAAAAAGTAAGTTACACTTTTTGTTTAATGTATTAATAATTGAATAAAATATGATTTTTTCTTAAATAGTAGACTTTTTCATTATCATATGAGTATAACACAAATAATCATGCATTGGTGTCAAATATAACAAAACGCAATTTTGAGTTAAATATATATGTAGTGCGAAGAAAGAAAAGAACTATGTACAATAGAATATGTTCAAAAAAGTAATGCAGTTAATACATCATAGGATTTATTATTATTAATGTTTTATTTTAAATATTTATTGCAAGAACACAACTTACAAACATTAAAACATAAAAAAAGATTCACAAGAATCTGAAACCTATATATTTAAATGTCAAACTAATAATTTTTCATGTAAACAATGTTATGAAAATGATAAAGAACATCATTCAAGCGCAACATAGCTTCCAGTATATTGTGTATGTATTTTTATCTTAAATTCGAGTGGATCTGCTCAACATTAACCGAATATCTGCTGATTTCTTTTATTTCCATGCCACATTTTGTAAGACATGCGAAAACGTCACATGCAGTAAAAATAGGGTTTTATTCAAAGTATACTTTTCACCAGCCTGTAGTACTTTTTCTACAATTTACCTAATATTTCTTTCGTCCATACTCTACTTTCTTCATTGTTTATTATTCATTTCATTTGTGCATTTCATTATGAAGAAACATTTTTATTCACTTGTATGTATGCACTACATAAGGTTAATTTATTATGATTACTTTAATTGTTAGAAAGTACACAACTTGTAGAGTTGAATCGCATAGTATTCAGTGAAAAAGAAACAATATATTATAAATAAATATTTATAATTATACACATTTTACATAACAAGTTATATAATTTATGAGTGTTTGGTTATAGCAACTAAGTTTCATAAACAATCACTTGAAACATTTTTTTTAATATGGATAAGAATAAAAATGAACACTAAAATAATTAAAATGAATTAGATGAATTTAACCAGAACAAAAAAAATGTATGATTTTTTCTAAACTTGTAAATACAAAAGTAATTTGATTAAAAACATTATACAGCTTATTTTTTAAAGATAAGTTCTTGTTGGTTAATTAATGATTATGCCTGGTTTACTGAATTTGTGTTTTGTAAAGAAGTATGTAAAATGTATCGCGTATCATTTACACACAGAACTCAAAGATAGGCCCTATCAAGAGGATGGGGCCCTACGATGGGGGAGTCCCACTGTTCTAAAATCGCCATCATGCAACTATTCCACGAGTTGAAGCAACAGTTTCCTGCATTACCTGACCACGTTGTATCTCAGTGCATTACTCAGGTACAATGAACGTCTTTGTCAGAATGCCAGCCCCAGCAAAGTCATTCCACATATTAATTCTATATATTAACTCCAAATATTAAATTTATATTTCAGGTTTTCTGTGTGAATAAAGTACTGTCTGTTCCAAAAAATCATTTTTATTTCTTTGCACATAGCAATATTATTATATGAATAAAACAATGTTATGTACTCTTTCAGCTTTTCATATTACATGTTGTATTGTCTGCATGTCTCCAAATGTTTTGTTAATGAAGAACACTTCAAAATTAAATTGTCATATTAATTTATTAGGTTGCAAAATAACTCACTGATATGTAAAAATTTATATGAAAATTTTAGCATTTTTAGATATTTTTAATATATGTACATATAATATTCAAATGTATATGGTCATTTTTTCCTGAGAATTTACCATTTTTGTTCCAAAGTCTTCTATGTTTTTATATGTTAATAATATATAAAATATATATATATTAATAATAAAAGAGTAATACTCTTTAGTTTTTATGCACTCAACTTGCACTATACTAATTCAGGTAATATAAATGTTTTATTTTCCTCTTTTTATGTTTCATTTGTGGCAAAATCAGAAAATGCTAAGGTCAGTGCACAGCACTACAATAATTTTAGTAAAATATTCATATATGTATACATTTTACTTAAATACATTGTTCAATACGGTCTGATTCGCATACTTTACAATCGCTAATAGACAACATTTCCCAGTAGTAGAAGGTACATGTTGGAAAAACAATGTTTTAATTGGAAGAATATTGTATGTAATGAACCTGTGTGTTTTACGTATAATAAGCTGTATTATTCCTAACCTATTTTTTTCCTATCCTATTCCTATCATTATTTTTAAACATATATATGCAAATGCTTCATTAAAAAATGACTAATGAAACTGAACCTAGAATGAAATTTGTGTGTTGTTTCTGAAACAAAAAAAAATAATGACTGTTCAATAAAAATGAGACCAATGCCTGATTACTACAATTTTCAGTATACTATAAAATGCACGTAACCTGGTTTTCACACTAACTGAATATATTTGATTTGTGTTAGAAATAATTTTTTACATCAATACACAACAATTAATGCAATTAAACAATGTATTGGTAATTCTCATTACAGAATTTGTATGACAGGGAAACATGCGAACGCACTTTACGCGTAACTCAGGAGTCTCGTCCGTCACCTGGGGCATTTCCACCTCCAGCACCTGTTGACGTCCCCATACAACCTGGCATGATGAGTCAAAACCTACTGCTAACAAGGAATGCACCCCACTGTCACCTTCACAGACCAGCATCCCTCAATATCGAGGACACGATTCTACGCGATACAGTGATCAACCAACGTGCCTTTGCTTCGTTGCCTCCTTCAGCATCGGCTGCTACTGCTGATAAACATTTTTTCGAGGATCCTCCTAATCGACCAACTATTCCCAGTAACGCCGGTTTCGAACTGAATGTCAACGTAGCCTGCAGTCCAGTTAGCAATTCTAGTAAATGCGTTTCTTCCTGCTAAATTGTTAGATTATTAAATACTTATATTAAACAATGTTATAATATAACAGGATGAAACTGATTTGATTGAGATGAAAGAAATACTTTCATCAAGAAAAGGAAGCTATTATAATCAAGTCCAAAATAAGATAGTAATTAATATTCACCTAATTTCTCTTTCAGATTTTCGAACAATATCTACTGCAGATAATTGTAAACGAAACGACTTTGTCGAACCTCAACCTCATAGTTCTGAGTCCCTGCGCGCAACAACAACGACAACAGCCACGCCATCAACGAGTAAACTGAAAGAACAAGTAGATCATGCACGAAGTTACACGTCAGTAAGTTTCACTCTAAGATCACCATCTTCGGAAGCACGACCTCCAATTGAAATTCGGTCGCAAGGTTCCAGTTTGACTTACTCCACTTCATCACTTGATCCCCGCGGCTTTCAAAGTCATCTTCAAATAAGTATTGGACCTGGAAGCGTTAGTAACGTCTCTGCGGCAAGAATCAAACCTCCGTTGTCTAAAGTGAGACCTAACAGTTTGGTCCCCTTATCTCAAACTATGGCACAAAAACCACCAGGTATAGCTGTATGCATTTTTGTTCGTTGTAAATGTATCAGTTAAATCTAGAGTTTTCGCAATATTACAGAGAATATGTCATTTTTATTGGTTTATTTATTCAACAATAATACAGTTGCAGTAAATGTAATAAGTAACGTTCAATTATTTATTCATATATATTATTTCATTTTTAGGTTTGCCAACTGGACCACCTAATCAATCTTCAAGACCAACTAAGGTAATGAGTGCACCAACAACACCATCAAATCCCTCTAGATATTCCTCTACCATGCCTTCGAATAGTCTTCCGTCAACTCCTGTATCAGCACCGGAGTCAAACTTATCTCCGTCCAATATCGGGAAAAATACTGTACAAAATAATGATATTAAACAAATTGAATTATCTACGAGCGAAGGTATTTTAAAAAATAAAGTTAACTGAAAATAATAATTGTTTATTGAACATAGTTACAGACTTGTATTTTTTATTTCAAAATATTTTTTACTTGCAGTAATAACAGACGATCAGAAAGAATTAATTGAGAAACAATTGGCTCGAAAAAATAAACTGGCAGAAGCATTAAAAATCGAAAAAGATAAGCTTGAAGCTATGAAAAAGGAAGTACAAGCTTTAGGAAAATCGGATAGTTCTTCTGTGAAACCAGAGGTACGATAATATTGCATATATGGAAAACAGCAAATGTACTAAGGCATAATTTTGAAAATATTAAATTCCATATTTTAGGACGAAAAACGAAAATTACAAAGTGACATTTATCAATTGCTTGTTGAATGTGATCTATTGGCCAAAGAAATCGATCGAAGATCGGAACAACGAGGTTAGTTGCAAAGTACTATGTATGTACTACTTGGCAGTATAATTAAGTTATGAATCTATCAAATAATACATGTACCATGTGTATAATTATACCAAGCAGATAAATTAGAGATTAAAATGTCTAAAACCCTTAAAATTGAAATAGACAGATAATTAATTATATTAATAAAATAATCTTCACATTACGTTTTATTACTTGGATTAATATTCACGTTGGTTTGTATGCTTTCTTCTGTAGATGTCTTTATTTGCAGTACTGTATAGAAACATATTATTAAAACAAAAATTAATTACAATTGTACAGCTCCTTTAGGTGAAACAGATGAAGAATTTTATCGGAGCATTTACACGGGGCAACGGCTTATACCAAACTCTGGTCGAGCATTACCACCTCTTCCATCTCGGCCACTGGTTTGGCAATTACCTCCAGACAATGACAGTTCGGCGACGAATAATAGCAGGAACGACGATAGTGAAGAAAAATTCGGACCTTCGTGGATCTGTCTCATGTGTACTTTTGCCAATCACCCATTGATAAAAACATGCGAGCAATGCAATATGCCGCGAAATACATGCCACAATACGCCAGGTACAGTGAGTGCAGCGCAGTTGAAGTCTACATTACCTCTGGGCTTACGCGAGTTTAATTCTATTAAACCATCAAAATCCACTCAAATGCACGATAATCGAAAGAAATAGTAAAGGATCA
This sequence comes from Nixonia krombeini, assembly GCA_022817245.1. NCBI lineage: Eukaryota > Metazoa > Arthropoda > Insecta > Hymenoptera > Scelionidae > Nixonia > Nixonia krombeini. The sequence goes on along the minus strand of JABFPT010000086.1, from coordinate 748 downwards.
ACTTCAAACTTTCATTATTAGGTTGGTGCATATGAAATACGGGATTGTCTTTACATGTGAACGTTTGTCTCCCTGATTTCGTTATGCTTATGTTTTTGGCATAATCTCGTCTATAGTCGTATTGTTCATTGCCAGAGTCACATTTCAACAAAGAAGATTTTTTCAAAAGTGTTCCCTTTTATTATTTGTTTTGAACTTTGTAGGGACATGAAAAGAACGGATATTCGTATAATTTTTTTATATGAGTATAAATTTGGTAGTAATGCTGCAAACCAGGCTTTTGGCGAGAATACTGTTAACGATCGAAAAATGCAGCGCTGGTTTGAAAAATTTCGTGATTTTTCTTTACAAAATAAAACCGCGCGAAAGATCTAAAAAGTCTGTGAAAAATGATGCTCTGAAAGCATTGGTGTAAACGAATCCAACCTTGTAGATATACAAGGGAACTTGCTATCAGAATGAAAGTTGACCATGCAACAATGTTGGGACACCTTTTAGAAATTGGCAAAATAAAAAAATGGATAAGTGGGTACCGTACGAACTAACCAAGCGAAATAAGTTGGGTTGATTGAACGTATGCTCAAGATTACTATTCCGATTTCATTGAGAGCCATTCTTCGATCGAATTGTTACTTGTGATGAAGAAATGGGTTCTTTACGTCAATAGGACAAGATTTGATCGACGGCTTGATAGAAATGAGGCTTGTGTTCATACTCCAAGGCTATCACTTCATCCACGGAAAATTTT
>JABFPT010000085.1:40288-64490 GCA_022817245.1 Nixonia krombeini | reverse complement strand
GGAAATAACGTATTATTATATACACGAAATAATATATTATTCGAAAATTGTCGTTGACATTAAACTCTTCGCGGAATCAGACAACTTTCGCGGAATATAAAAATGTAACAACTGCGAGTAATAATTACTTTAGCGACGAGCCTGATTACAATAATCAAGAAAGCTGCCGTTTAACGGCGTGGCAACGAGTTCATTTTTGTTTTATTTCCCTCCTTTTTGCCAAACGGAATATTTAAGGAGTCAGCGGCGGGAGCGTGCGAAGATTGCGCGGATCGGCGAGAGATTCGCAGCGTGGCAATGCTCCGGATCGCGCGCGAAACGACGAGTTTTTTGGCCACTTTTGCATACCTATACCAGTTTCAGGTAGATCTGCCTCAAATATACTGGCACGGCTATCTCGGCCATTAGTCTGCTTGTCACCGGCGTAACAAACGACTCTTGTAAAGTTGGCTGCTCGAGCGTGTGCTATAGTTACCGTGGTAAAACTCTGTTAATGTCGCGCTAAAATGTTCCGCGAGCGAAGCCAGAAAACTCGTTGTTACATACGCAACGTGTTTTATAAGGATGTAATCGCGGGTGTAATGCCGCGGCTGCGACGACGTCGTTCTCCGTCGTGTAAAGCGGCTGCAAAATGAAATCGTCGACGGTGAGATCGACTCGCGGTGTGGTGGTCGAATCGACCGGCGGATCGATCGATCGATCAACGCCGGCGATCGGCGGCCAGCGGCGACGTGCACTTTCCCCGGCGAGGCGCAAAGGTCAATAGGATGGAAAGGCAAGGTCACGCGTCCTCGATCCGAGATCGGGCCTGGGTTTTCGAGGGCGACCGGGAGGCTGTCGAAAGCGCGGTTATGCGCTCGGGCATGTAACGAGAGAGACCGAGGACGGGCGTAATCGCAAGGTCGCATCTGCGTGACAAATACTGGCAGGACCACGCAGCGCGCATGCAGATCCTATCGCCCCAGACCTTGCAGATAATTGATAACGCGGACCGCGGCTCGCGTACACGTGTACGGCCAGGAGATTAGACCGTGTATTCGCGGCCGCTCGCGAGGTGACGCGCTACGTTTCGCGTATACCGATGCTACGCTTGCCGAAACCGGCTAATGTCCGGTACTACCCTGGCCAGATGTTATCCGCGATTCCCCGCTAAGCAGCTCTCTAAAGTGTCGCCACGCGGCAATATACCACACTCGTTGACCCGCCACGGTGAAACGCGACGGCGTGACGTGCTTTCGATTTCCTTCGCTTAAGGCTGAACCTGAGGAACGTATTCCCTGGATTTCGTCACGCTTCATTAAAATTGCAAACTTTCGCGTTGCGATCAAAGTCATATGTTGTACAGAATATGTATGTATTCTCGCGTACTGCTGATATTTCACTTTTTCGCGGTGAAGCGAAGTTGTTTACATATACCGTTCGTATTTCGGAACTGCAACATTGACGATCCCTTCCCGTGACTTCCAGGTTTTTCGCCGATATGAGCGAAAGGGCACAGGTCGCCAAAAACGGAAAGCGGAGTTTTGGCGTATGGACGTAAATAATCGTTTTTATCGGCGGATATCACGGCGAATGAATTCACCGAAAATAACGCCGCAGCGAAACTCGAGAGTCGTTTTAGGAAGCAATTAAAAGTCGAAGACTTGCCAAGCGCAGCGTGTCATCCGGCCGCTTACGATATTGATTTTCACCGCTCCACACTCTTAATCTCCGGGATAAAATATGTTCGCTCGCCTCTCCTCTCTCTCTCTCTTATTAAGTATCCATCTATTATTTATATATCTATTCCCTTCTCTCTTTCTTTATCTCGCTCGCTCACACTTCCTCGTTCGCCGGAGCCCCGCGACCGGCCCCAAGAGCACACCGTGACACGATCGTCGTCACGGCCGATTCCGTCGGCCCGGCTCTCGAGCTGTCCGTCCGAGCGCCGGAGGAGAAGAGCGGTACAAAGCGGTGCCCGGGCAAGAACAAGGAGCGTGGCTAATGTCTCTATCGACCAGCGAATCAGCCCCGAGTTCGTGCGATCGAAATCGTCGAGCCTCGCGCGGAAAAATCCGGCCGATTCTCGTCCACCGGCTTCTTATTCGGTCTCGGCGTCGACCTTGGCTGTGGCTTCGACTTCGGCCGCGCACGCGGTTACGGAGGTCCCGTCGAGCGACGCTTTGTTCCGCGCCCGCTTCTCTTCCCGGTACCATTTTTTATCGCTTTCCTTCGGCCACTTCGCGGAAACGCGTTTCGTGACGTTAACGAGAACCCGCCACTGCGAGACCCGGGTGGAAACGGAACGTGACAGACAGCGCGAAACGCGAACAATCGAGACTCCGCCTTCTGATAAGGAACACTCTTTCATCCTGACGGGGAAACTATCGCTATGACTTCCAAATCCGTTCGGTTGGCGACGATGATACTTTTCTCGAAATGATTTTCTCAGCTCTGGGAAGGAAAAAATGATTTGTTCTGACGTCACGATTCACTTTTCCACAGCCTAATGATTAAGTTACCGAACTGCTTTCCTTTTGAATTCTCACTTGCCATCCGAAAATTAACAGCCAATGTAAAAATTCGATTTTACACCTCAACTCATTTCCCGTACTTTCAAGGTAACGAGAAAACTTTCTCATTAAAAATGTAACTTAATGTCACTTCCGTCGACGATTTGCCTTCATCAAACTTTACGAGATGATGGTTTCTCGTTTATATATATATATATATATATATATATATAAAACTGTGTCTGCCCGTTTCTGTTTCGGCGATCGTTAAGCGCGATGGATATCACGCACGGCGGTCGAAAGGTTGAGGGGAGGGAGAAGGGAGCGACGGAAAGGAGATCCGAGGCGAGATGGAAAGCGGCCGCGGTCGGCTTTTGAAACAAAGGGCAAACCTGCGCTCAAAACAAACATCACTCCGCCATTCATTCGGGTGGCGGATTCGAACATTCGTGCGACCACGAGTGTGCTGCCGTGTGACAATGGCGGTGAGAGCGAGCCGGCTCCGTCGTCGTTTCGGCGCATTCACGTAGCGGCGATGAAAGGAAGTTGGTCGCCGCGCGCGAAGAAAAAAAGCGAGCATGCGACGATGGCAACACCTCGCACGATACCCTCCACCTCCCCCCCCGCCACTGTCGGAGCATTAGTGAGCGCCCTTGCATAAAAATGCCGGAGCGGGCAACGCGAAAGAGGCTGGAATGAAATCCACCGTGACGAAGACAAATTGCACTTTTCGACACTGGTCTTGTTCCTCGGCGAAACGCGTCCTCGTTGCATTTTTTTCGTTACGGCGGGCCTCGCCTTTTGAATATTACTTTCTTCCCGCCGGCCTCGACGTCACGGGGCACATGAGTGATTAAGAGAAAATGAAACCGAGAGCGGGGAAACGTGACTCGTCGTTCGAACGTTGCGTTGCCACGGATTAGCAACGTAGCCGTTGTTTTCGCGGTGTTTTCCGAAAAATGCCGCCCACCTCGTTTCACTTCGTGACAAGAAGTTCGGAGAAGGGGAACGTTCTAACAGGTGCGAGTGAATTAGGGAATAGGAGAGGGAGGAGGGGCGGGATATCGAGAAGAGTGTTAAAAGGTATTTGGAAAGCTTTAGTCCAATCCGACAATGCTTATCTCGTCCTCACCGGATTACACAGATAAACTCATCCCCGTACCTGTCCCAGTGGCCGGGATTTATCGTGCTCCTCCCCCCCCCCTACTCCTCCCTCACCCGCTTCGCCATCCAGGACTCCTCCGGCGTGTTCGCGAACAGAAAACGACGAGTACCGAGACATTCGATTGACTCGAGGAATTTGCACGTCGGGGCGTTTCGTGCCGAATCACGGTTCTCATGGTTGTTCGCCTGTGAGAATCGCACAGGAGCAAGGGTGATTACAAATATTTCGATTTTTCCTGCGATCGAGAAATAAGCATCGCCTCGCAAGTATTTATTTCGGCGTCAACCAGACATAAACGAATAAATGTGTGAAATAGAATAACGAGCTTTATTTCCACCACCGAGTTTTCGTCATCTAGTTTCTCCAACCGAGCCCAACGAGACGTTGCGAATGGCCATAGTCTCCAGAATAAAATCGGCGGTTGTGTCGTGTAACAGTCGTCGGTCGCGACAATGAGTTTTCACTCGCACGACTATGCAAGCCGCTTCGGGTTAGGTTGCAAATGTTTTTATCACGGTCACGGTAGACCGTGCTCGCGGTATTATCATCTGGCCGCGAAGCGGAAGAGAGGCTCGGCCGTTCGAGCGTTCCTGCCACGACCGACGTGTTCGAGCAAATTGTACAAGACAAGCCCGCGTGCTGCAGCGGTACGCCACACTTTGCCAACCGACGGCGGAGCGCGATCCTCCGTCTCGTTTGCGGCGGGACGCGTGCACGACGTGTTTCCGCCGCGGTGGACCAACACGGCCGAAGCGCAGTCAAGGTCACTGGTGTCAAAATGTCGTCAGCGGCGTGACCTCGACTGTGGTCATTTATTAATTGGTCTTCCAAAGTAAGGATCGTAATTATCATTCCGGCAGTAATCAACTGAGAGGAATTTACTGTTTAACGCGACTGTTCCGCCATTTTGAATTCCCGTTTAGAGACCGATGACGGTAACGAAATACGGTCAACAATGGTAATCCCGTCGTAGACGCGAGTGTAATACCGCGCGCGGGGATAAAATATTTCCAGCCGCGGCGCGCGTACCATCTTTAATGAAATAATCGCGAGTTTATAGGCGCGGTGGAAGACGCCGTTGGCTCAGTCGCCATATTGGGTAACACTGGCGGCACCGTTGAACACGCGTTCCGCGATAATCGTGGATCACCGCGAAGTGTTAATGCGAGCGCGCCTACTCATGCGAGCGGATAATAACGCGACGGTAAAAATGCGGATTATGCCCGGCCGATGAGGCCGCCGACTATTTTATAATTTTACAGCGTTCGCCTCGGCCCAGTCCTTAATTAATGGCCCATAAATTGCTGGCGACGACTCGTTAATGGCGGATGTGCCTACTACGCGTGCTGGATCGCTCTTCCGCTCCCCTCGCGATCTTTCGCTCTCTTCCTCTCCGTCGTTCTCTCTCCTTTTCTCTTTTTCACCTCTCCTTCCCACTGACGCCCTTCTTCGTCCTCCCCTCCCCCTCACCTACCCCTGCCATTTCCCACATTTTTCTCGCATCTCTTACTCCCACTCCTTGTCTCTTACCGCGCGATGAACGCGCGTGAAATACGATCTTTCCGCAACGTATCTAAATCCGAGAATCTCCGCGTGTTCCACGCGGTAGTTACACGCACCCGCGCCGAAGATATTGGAGTTCACGGTTCGCATGTTCGGTTTCGGTGTTCGCCGGCGCAGCTCCCGATCCCTGAATTCCCGGACCGGTGTAACGCGTCTCGAGGACACGGGTGGAAACAACTGAAAGGCTGAAGAAAGAGATCATCCGCGCAACGGTAAGCACAACGTTGGATCACCCGAAATTGCTCATTGCCAATTCGACGGGCATATTCGTTAAAATTGGACGGATGTGCTGCGGCCGATACGAGAATGTTTTATCTCGTGGACGAAAGACAGCGACTGCGTCGGTCTTGACGGCTTTCCGGCATACCGTACGAATCGAGCAGACAGTTCGTTTCGCGAAGGCGACACGTGGTGAACCTGATACACGCGCTGTAACTGATAGCCATAATTATTTTATTTGTTTGCCGTAAGTTACACTGCGTAAGCTGCCGATTCCAGCTGCAGCAAAATTATTATGCGTAATTATTTTTGACATTCCCCCCCCCAACGTAAATTTTGCCACTAATTATTACGTCTGCACACAACGCCACAGACTTTATCGATTTTCGTATACTTCAAAGTGAATACAACATATTATCCGAAATGTAAACCGGATGATGCAAGAAAAAAACTGAAATGCACTGGAACATGCAGCAAAAAACGCAAATGTGCAATAAAGTTGGTACTGCAATGCTACCATATTTGAATCGATTCATTGGTCGATACTGTAAATTGTACATTCCGTAAATTCTACTTACCCAACATTTATTATTAAAATTGGAACGTTTGTCATCGAATGCACCGAATGCACCGAAAAGTATATTAAACCATTAAAATAAAAAAACGATTAAAAACATATGTCGCCCATATGAAATATTCGGCGTATCTTTTATAATTCTGGTAATTACATCCACAATGTAAAATGCAATGTTCTCAATTTAACGCCTACCTTGAATTTCCCAGTTCGTTCGCAGAATTCTCCGATCGTCGTAATTTTCCATCACTGATATCTCACGCAATGATAATAACGCGATGGAAATCTCGCGTCCGTGAATGCGGAGATATTTAATTACCGTTTCCTTTAGCGACAGGAGGCGCGTTAAATTTCGCGGCCATTACGGTAATTTTTTCGCGCGGCGAAAATAAACCGCAGAGACAACGTTGAATTTAACCATTGTATAGACTTAATGTCCGTTGCGTGTTTAACCGTATCGCGATTGCCAAAGCAGTCGGGCAATTTGAGGCGGCAAGTGCAGCAGCCGTCCGGCGCATTCACCGTCGATCACGGTAAATATTACGGCAATTACGCGTTATGTTAATAACAGTTTCTTTCCCAACTCGCGATGGAAGTTTGGATTAGACGCGCGTGAAGACCGGCGGAGGAATTACCGGCACTTCTTTTTTTTTTTTGTAACCGATCGCTGGGGGAAAACGAAGCCGTGCGTGTCATTTTCATATAACGTCGATTTATAAGACGCGTTTTTTCGAGGCTCGAGTGTCGAGGCTCGTAGTCACGGTCGCGAGGTTCGAGAGCCGGCGGAGCCGCGATCATGGGAAAGGGACACTCGTCGATAATTCGTCTCTCGGGGAGGACGCCGGAGCAAAGGACCGGTCGGTGAGTGATTTATAAAGGGCAGCGGACGGCGCGGGGATATGCATATGCAAATTTCGACCACGTGAACCCGTCGTTTCGTAGCTGCCTCCCGCTCGCTGCCCATTGTCTCGCGTCTATTTATCTGCGCCCGGATTCCTCCGGCATGCACTCCTCCCTCCCCCTCCCTCCTCGCCGCCCGCTTTCGCGTACCAAGCGGTAAAAGCGCGTATGGCGGAGTATCCTCGCCGGAAACACGTGAACGAAACACGGGCCCATGGCGAACTCTTCTTTTCCACTCTTTCCCACCGTATTTTCCTCCCCTCCCTCCCTCACACTTTTATACTGCAACCAGCGAGGGCAACTTCGTGCGAGGTCGTAGAAACGTTAACCATTTCAACGCGCGATTACTTCTTTGTCCACGGCGGCGTCAGCAGTAGCGAATCCCGGTATATATTTTACCCAGGATGGAAAATTGCACGGTGAACAATGGACCAGAAGTGGCGATGAAATGAAAAGGTCGACCGGCGACCTCGATTGCACGTAAAACGCCGCTGCCCGCAATTAGCTCGACTCGAGAGAGAAAGAGAGAGAGAGAGAGAACGACGAGCCGGTATTTGTCAGGGTAACTCTCGTCTTAGTTGTCGTACCACCGATCGTTTTGCGAGCACGTGACACCTCTCCTCCACCCCCCTCCCATCTCTCCCCTCACCGCCCTGTTGAGACTCACCGCACATCGGCGAGTAACACCGAAACATCGAAATATAAGTAAAGGGAATTGCAATTCTATCGGGAGTCGATCGGTTATGTATCCTTCCTGTGGAAAAACTTGATAGATTTGGATATCGCGTTAATATTCCACGCTCGCCTCGTAATCCCGCGGAGGAGTCCTCTCGGTTCCCACTACGCCATTCCAACCGTCCACAAGCTCGTCTCATTGTCGGCTCGTAGGTGGCCGTCGACGCCTCGATACCGATAAAATTTACAGTACTGGAAACCGCGGCGAGGGCGATCGCGGATAATTATAACGCGAGAAAGCGCGCTGTTAAAGCCGCCGGTGAATCAGCCCCGGCCCTTTTCCTGCGGATCTTTATCGCCGATACTTATTTACCGAGGTTGCGCGCGCCTCGTTACGCCATGCTAATTGGCCGTCGCGCGATCGCCATGGTAAATATATCCCGGTTCGACCGATCTCGGCCGGATCGTCCGATACCAGGCCGGTTCCGGTGGACCGCGTACCGTTAACCGCGGCTTCGTCTCACCGTCCACCTCCGACGTCACGTCCGCAGCATCCTGCCGTGAAAATCGGCTCCGTTCCAGTCTGGCTTTTGTCTCCGCGTGCAGGTGGTAAAAGTAAGAAGGAAGAAACGCTTCTCATTGAAATCGTAGCTAGAGAGAGCGCTGGCGTTGGTACCGTGAAAAAGGTACCGTTTTACGGCGGCGTTCGTGCGCGAAGGTCCGAAACGACGAATCCACGAATGATCGCAGTTGCGATAATAAAAGCTAACGAAATGAATTTATTTATACCGTCCATCGACGACGCTGACGTTTTCGGCGTCGCCGAATCACGCCACTTTCACCGTGACATTGACGAACAGACGAGTAAATTAGGCAAAAGAAAGAGAGAAAGAGAGAGAGAGAGAGAGAGAAAATAGAAACATAAGAAGTCGAGAAGGAGGGGGAGGGGGAGAGAGTTTGAGTGTAATAAAGTGACGCGCATAACGTACTCGGGCGCTTGTACGTTAGCCGGCGATGGCCGATGCCGGGCCCCTCCTTTTTTACGATCATCGGCCGACATTTATCGCGCCAATGAAATAAAATCCGGCGGAGGTGGAGGAAAGTTGCTGGTTTTGCATGCACCGCGGCAAAGGGGATCGCCGCGACTCGCTATGATAGCGGCGATGCTGCCCGCCGGCCGAACCGCGTAAATCTGTCGCCGTAAATCTAATTTCGAATGAACGTTCTTAAATCTCGCGGCGACGCGAGATTGCCTTGCGGTTCGTTTCTATTGTCTCGGTTAATTTGCTCCCGAGCGTATTTACGAGTATGGGCGCAGCGACGACGATCGTCACCGCGGACTCGTTTAAGCGGCTGATATAATGCGAGACACGGCCGATAAGGAAGTTCACCAGGCGATAGACGGATGTTCCCTGCCAAATATACCGTTACGGGATCGGGGACGCGACGCCGCGCTCGCTTTTGATATCATTGATGACGCGATTTTTCAGTCCTCATTCCCCAACCGCGTAATTTATTTACCAATCGTGCGTTACATTCAAAGGGATTAAATCACTCGATTTTTAAGAGGACGATTTTTCACTCGCATCGGTTACACTTTGTATAACGCGTTTTAATATACTCGCACATTTAATATATTATCACGTTATGTCAAATTTATCTTTCTAACTTTAATTAAATTTAATGCGTGTCTTCACTTACACACACGTAGAATGTAACAAGTATGATGTTAGAAGTACAAATATATTACGCTGAAATATGGCAACAATATTCCTGGTACAGACCAGACGGCACACATATCACAGATGATTTTTCGAAAAACTGATGGATCAATGAGAACGCTTTTAAAGTATACCGATTTAACGTCACGTCAAACGTGCCATTTATATCTTCATTTACTTCCAAGCTGATTTGTCAAACGTTAAGCGCGCTTCATTTATTTACATAATAAATAAGTGAAACATTGTTATTGTCACATATATTTGACAGGGGGAGAGAGCAATTATCGCATTTGAACAATAACAATAAATTATTTTTACGATTATTCGAATTATTTTAACTGCAATTAAGTTGCCGTTGTAGAAATGTCAGTAGAAATGGGGAAATGGAATTCGTTATCCCACGAACTGTAGGCGTAAGAAGAGGATGTTTGTTACGTTCATTACTTCCAAGTGTCTTTATTTTACGACAGGATAAAATTTATTGGATTTTTTTGAGTTAAGTGTCGATCGTAAATTTCCCGTAGTTCGGCACGTGCGTGTGGTCAAGCTCGCGAGACTGCGACATCGAGGCACCGTTGGAGAGAAGAAAGGCCATCTGGTAAAATGAAAGAAAAGGTGCAGTGTTTTCCTTCACTGGAGGGGTTCCATTCGGACAGATTCGGTAACTTCGAGAAGCTTTTCCTCGTTTTCCAGATGCGGGTCAGGCTTAGGGAAGATGCGATTTCGTCTAATTTCGTCGAAGATGCGAGGAGGGTGATATTTTGGAAGACCGAGAAGGGCATGGAAAGAGACTTAAATATTCTTCCGCTTATTGATTTTATTAAATATTGATTTAACTGTCCCACAATGCACTTATTCTGTCTGAATTGCTCGAAGAAACGTTGATTTGGAATTTTTTCGAGACGTTTGAAATATTTACCTGCTTACATGTATTTCTCAATTTTCCCACAAATTATCACTTACGTTAAAACAAAATATATTAATTCGTATGTGTAAGTATTTGAAAGCCCTGTCCAGTTCCGATCGGAACAGCGAAAAATGTCCTTAAAAATGTAACGGACAATTTCCCAAGATCGTTCGAGCAAACAGTCCTGCAAACCGTTGATTAAAGAACAAACGGCAGTGTCTCTTCCCCAGGCCGATTAACATTTGCGAAGCGTTTAGAGAAGAAGCGGCGACGGTTTTTAAGCGATTTCCGGCGAAGCCCAACCCGCGAGTTACGATCGACGGCTGCCTCGACCGAACGTCCGCGCGTATGTGCGTATTTGCGCGGGGTATTTGCACTCGGCCGTGGAGGGCAGAATTTATCCCCGCTGACGGTTCACCGTGGCTCGGTCTTTGTTGCGCTGGAGAGACACGGCGACGAGTCAGCGACGAGGGGACGCGGTCGGTGAGTCGGTGGATTCGGTCGCGCCCCCGCCCCCACCGCCCCAATTATGCCCGTCGAGCGCGGATCGATCCCAGCGAGGCCGCATTCCTCGCCAATCAGCCGCGTAACGAACGGTCACCTGAAAAAACTTAATTGATCATAGATCAATCACTTATTAACGTTCGGCGATATCGGAACGCTGGCTTTTTGCCGATTCTCGCTGCAGCTGGACTTGTCACGGATATCCCTCCCACCGCCTCCCCACTCCACTTTCAATGTTTCGCGCGATCGTACGATCTCGATCGGCCGATTCGGATACAAATTAAAGACGAATCGTTACGATCAATGACACTTCATTTTCACGATGACAAAGCACTGCAAATGGAATAAGTGATGCCCAATAAACGTCTTCTTAACAAATCTCGATATTCCCATCCTTAGGGTAAAAAATCTCCGCTAGGGAATCGGAATCGCAGTGCCGCAGTTCAATCTCCGGTTCTCGAAAAGCGTCTTGTCTCAATGTAAAGAGCGAACTACGAGTTCGCGTCGCACGGACGCAATGGGAGCACCAGTGCATCGTTTTATCGTACCCGCCTCCACTTTCCTTCAACGGTCCTGCACCGGGCATCCCTATAAAGGCGTGACGCGCGTGACGCGAAATGCGGCGTTGTTCCTACAACGGTCCACGGCAGGGCCTCTGTTAGCTGGCGAGTTCCAATAAGGATTGCACGGAGTCATCGGTTAGGAAAAAGCCTCTCATAAGGCGGAATGCGAGTTGCGCAGCCAGCAAGAAACGTTCTTTTAATAAAATCAATATTAATTGCCGCTCTGCGATCGACGTTGGATCTCTCGGCCTCGTTGAATATTCAAGTTTCGCTCGCTGGCAAAAAGCTGTTTATGTGACCGGCGCTGGACGGTGGCCGGTTTTTCGTCACTGGCCGCGCTCGCCCGAAACCAAGGATTTAAATGACGATCAGTCGTGATCTGCATCGGTGGCCCGAGATCGGACGGAATAATCGACGTCAATCTGGATCGCGGTGCGCGCAATTAAGCGCCCAACGTCGGACGGTAATCGCGCCGCGTTCTAATCGGCGTCGGGGACACGACGATTTAACGAGCGAACGTCGTCCCGGTCGTTCTAGTTTAGCAAGAAACCGGCGGACGATCGATCAAACGCCGGGACTTCCACGCGCGGCACGAGAGAGTGAGAGAGAGATGGCACGCGGGAGGAAGGTTCCGCTTACCGCTTCCCGCCCGGCCGAGCGGCACGCGAACTGGATGCGCGGCGGACGAGTGGGTGGCGGTGCGGTGGACGCGGGGCCGCCGATAAGGGGAAGAAACATTAATTAACGTCGCCGACGGTGGGACGCTCTCCTTCCTTTCTCCCTCTCTCTCTCTCTCTCTCTCTCAGTCTCGCGCTCCCATTGCTTACTCCTTTCCTCCCTTTTTCAGAAACGGAACAACTTCGGCACCGAATACGCTGAAAAGGGGCATTAGTTACGCGCGAAACGGCGATTTAATTAAACGCGTCAGTGCTCGATATACCTGTCGACATTTTTCCGCGATCGGAACACGCCCCGCTGGAAAAACGCGGTTCTTTACCCGCCGCGGAAACGAACGACCCGGGACGATAATGAATAATTGATTAAAACGGCTTAATTATCGGCAAGCTCGGCTAATCGCTTATCGTTGACATTTAAATTAGCCGCCGCGAGAACGCGCTCTCGCCGTGTCAGCGACGCGGTTTTTTCAAGCGGGCGGCATCGAAACGAGCGTTTATCCGAATGATAAATGCTAACGGCCAGTCAATCATAAGTTAATGATTCTTAACCCGCCTGTCCGCGATTTCTCCGTTAGATAACTTTATTAGCGAAACCGCGTTCCCCCGTACGAAATGCCGCGTTCGTTACGTAATTTGCCGAACGGCGTAATTACCAATGATGCAACAGAGCGAGAAGGAGAAAAGAGAGAGAGAGAGAGAGGGACCGCGGGTGTTCCGCGAGCAATGCCGCAAGATGGATGGCACGACGCGGAACAATCGTTTATAATCGACGTTTATGACGGTTAAGCAAATTGCAACGGAGAACAGGGTCGCGCGTGGTGGATCAGCTCGGCAAATGAAAGTCGACGCAAATTGCAGATTCGAGCGGCGCTTAATTATCCGAGGAGGAGGCGCGATGGTTAAAAGCAGCCACGAGGGCCGCGGCGGCTTTGACAAAACGCCGCTCGATAACTCAACCGAGCTTTAATGACCTTTCATACGCGAGGAAATCGAGCGGTGACACGCGGGCGCGCGTGCGGCAGTCCGGCTGAGTTACGAGGGCGAGGCAAGGGGGAGCACGAGGAGCGGGGACCCGTAAGAAGAAGGACGATGAATCCTCGCGATTAACACGTCACCGTGGAAGAGCGTGTTTAATCAGCGCGCGAGGAAGACGCTGCGGGGCGTCCGTCCACATTCGGACCGGCCCTGTCGCATCCCCGAAGCCTTCTCCAGCTCTCTCTTTACCTCTCGCCAACTCCGTCTCTCTCTTTATCTCTTCAACTCACATTTTTCATTTTTTTCCTCCTTCCCCTTCGTAAGTGTCCCATCCTCCGTCTCCCTCTTTCTCTTCTCAAGTCCCATTTTCCATCTTCCCTTTTCTCCTCTTCCACTCTCCTTTTACCTATCTCTGTCCTTGTCCGGCAAAGAGGAAGGGAAGGAGTGGAGAAACGGCATTGCTCCGCCATAAATAAGGGAGTTTGCCACGGCCGCGAACTCGCGGCTATGACGAGGATGATAATTGAGAGCTACGTTGGACCCAGAGGGATCGGGATCCGACGACAAACGTCGACGTTCCAGGCACGAAAAGTTCGTGGAATACGCGCGATAAGGCGTTACGTGCAGGGCGAATGGTCGCGCGGGCGCGCATTCGTCGAGATGACGAGAAACAGAGGATAGAAGACTTCCGGATCGCGCACCAGAAAGCGCATTCCTCAAAGTCGTGCGTCAACCGGCGGACCTCGGCCGTGGAATTAATGCCTCGGCGATAAAGCGCGAGAAAACTGAAAAGCTGCACTCGCGGAATGACGCGATTCGGAGATAACGCGGCTGCAGCGGGGGTTGCGGGATTTACGGCACTTGTTCTGCCGTACCACATGTGATATTCGCTGCGCTTGGCAAATTAATAGCCACGGTGCACGTTTTGTGTGAAGAAAAAAAAGAGTTGGATTTGAGTAGAAGTTCTAGAATGAACTTCATGTAATTTATGGATAGTTGGAAAGATACTCGTAAAATGCAACTCTTGTATCAGACACTGTAGAAAAGTAGGAATATTTCTTTAGCTTCTTTTATCCGTGTTTCATTTTCCTAGTTAACGATCAGGCGGAATAGCTTTTTGTAGTACTTTGTTGTTCATTACTTTCGAGTTCTGCATAGTTTTGCATTCTCTAACTGATTTACGTTTTAGATTTCCTAACTTTCATTAAAAGCTCTACAGAAATTTTACCGGAAAATTTTGGAGTAGGTAGATCTATCTACTGAGTTTTACAGTTTCTGTACTGTAACATTTTCCGGTTTCTGAATTTCAAAGTGTACAAAGCACCATCTTATTCCGGACATTGAGAGCTATCCAACGGACTAAAGCATGTACATCGGAACCAAAAATATGGCATTTAATTACGATTACAATATCAATAGTTTCAGTTTTATCCCCACCGTTTTTCTAGTTTTTCCTCAATATCTCCTCTCCTAATAGATCGAGGGATCAACATAGGTAGTGATTCTTGATGTGCGTCGCGAGATCTATCGATTGGTGTATAACTCAATACCGAAAGCCGAAGTTGATTTTTCACTGTTTTTCCAAAACTTCAGGTTTCAGCTTTGAGTTATACACCAATCGACAGATCTCGCGACGGACGTCAAGAATCACCCCCTACATTGACGCCTTCGATCGTCAGGAGCGGAGATATTGAGGAAAAAGAAGAAAATTTAATGGGGATAAAACGGAAAACACCGTTTGAAAAATGTCGAAAAAATTTTTTTATCTATTTTCCTCCTATTTCATGCATTATATGACGTCTTTTTTGACGAGAAGTCCAAATTTGTGTCGTAGTCGTGGCGTTTCCAATTGCAAATGCCTTTTTCTTGCAAAAAATCGAAAATTGATACGGATAAAACCAAGACGGTTGGCTCCATGACCGTAATTACGAAGAGGGAGACGTTCCGAAGGAGTGAGTCATCTCCCTCGGGAATGATTCAAGGCGGATGTATTAAAACGGTATGTCACATTTTCACAAGACAGCACTCCTTCGCTATAAACACTCCTTTTAACGAAGAGGGGAAAATGAGATTTACTTCTCAAATGTTGGGTACATCTTTACGTTTGACTTGTCACGTGTTGGATACATTTTACATGTAATATTATTTTTGCATGCAAGAAATTTCTAATTAAATTATATTGACGCGAATTTGACAATGCTTCTTCGTTCTTGAGATTTATATAAATTTATAAAGATTGCGACAATGCAATAGTTTTTCCCATATACAGTAGTGGTTTATGTACAAACCGAACTATTATCTACAAAACCTTAAGTTAATAATGATCAAGTGCGCCTTCCCTGTCGGTATCCACCAACGCGTTTGTACAACCGCAGTGCAATAATCGTTTGCGCGCAAACGCCGTACTCGAACCGATCAGGAAACTGTGTAAATAAATTCGCACGCCACGTGTCTCGTTGAAATGTCTGTGCATTGCAGTCGTCAACGCTCGTTACTCTCGCCTGATCAGCGATCGAGAAAGCGCGATAGATTAGACTTGACGCGCCTCTGTGCAAGTGGTAGCGATCGGGAGATCGAGGAAGAGTCGTGCACTTGGTTACGCGGGGACATGTAAACAAGTCCGAGCGAGACCGGTACCGTAATCCTCAATCACCGGATTATATTCCAATCGTTGCAAACCGGACGCTTTAACAATTACGTTCCAGAAATGCCAATTTATCTTTATATTATATTGCTTACACCTTCCATTAAAACCATCTTACAATAAAAAAATCGTCCAAAAATGTCATCATTGTGTATCGTTCCAAAGCCTGTTCAACGTCCTTTCCCTAACAATTTTCCTTCCGCAACTGTTTCCAGGGAAGATTTGCGAAATGAAAGGACATTGCCAAGTTACAAATTTATCAAACAGATACAAGACGAACGCAACTCCAAAGCCGATTTATTTATCGCGCGCGGGATTAAGATAATTGAAGCGAGTAAACTCAACGTTCTTCGAGCGTAGTAAAATTACTGACCGGTTTTTCCGTGTGAACGAGATCGGTTTCTCCGCGCGGCCACTGTAGTAGGAGATGGTCGATCAGCGTCCACGGAAAATGCCGCAAGGGCAATTAATTCGGCTAAAGGGACGTCCCACCGTTGGCGGAGTTTTTCACTCACGTGACTTCGTCACTTCCTGGACTCGAAAGAACGGGCGCGTCCTATTAACTTGAAATCCGGCGGAAGGTGGGAAGTGCGGCCGCGAAGAGAGCGAGCGAGCGAGAAGGAACGAGACAGAAAGAGAAAGGGAGAGTAAGAGAGAGAGAGAAAGAGAGAGATGTAGGGAGGGAGGGACAGAGAAAGAAAGGGAGAGAGGGAGAGAGAGAGATATGGAGTGAAAAAGAGAAGGAGGGAAGTACCGAGTGAGCGAAGGATCGCTGGAGGGGAGAGAAGGGGGAAGGGAGCGAAGGGCTGCGCGCAAAAAAGGCGTGGGTCCCAGCGGGCGTTCTCGACGCAGCGCTTCGGATCTCGATGCCGATCTTATCGTGCCCGTGTTGGATGCATTGTGTTGCCGGGTTGCCGTTGCTGCGTCGTTGTTCCATCGTCCTGCCAACCAGTCCCGGAACGTGCGTCGCTGCCGACGCACATTTTAACACGACTGCGAGGCGAGTGGCTCATGGCATCTGTGCTTCTTGCGCGCCTTGTTACCACCTTGTTTTTTCTCTCTCGATCCCCCGAAATTAAATGATTACGAGAATCCGCTTCGCCGTATTTCTGCGCACCGCCTCTGAATTATTACGACTCGGCTTTCCGGCCGTATCTCAACCGCGATGACGCTTACATAATTGCATCCACGTTTCCGCCAATATTATTATGCCCTCGGATCGGCAATGCGATCGCGATGAGAACAACGCGCGTTCGAGAGTCGCCTCGAATATTCCCCGATCGGCGAATGGAAATCGGACGCGAGGCTCGGTCCCGATCGGCCACGATCGGCCACTTGAATAATGGAATTAGGATCTCGCGTCAGGCATCGGGCCGGTCGGGCAGATGCTGAGGAGGAGGAGCGGGGGAGCGGGGGGAGGGGAGTCCGGTTCGGGTGTAGATCACGCTCGGCGTTTCGCAGCCTCCCAGCAAAGTACCATCCCATTAAGATCGTATCGAACGGGCCAAAACTAATAACCAATCGCTCGCGTTGAGAGTATGCGCGCACGCAACTTTATCATTATCCAATGAATGCGATATCGCGGCCACACGTGGGCAGCGGCCGGCGTGGTCGGACGGGATCTCCGGCGCGTTGGAAAAAACGCCGGCAACGATTAAGGCCCGCTGCACTGCATAAAGCATCCCGAGTACGTAAAAATAATTTTTACCCACGTTCGCGTCGCGCCGTTTAAATCATCGCCGAAACGTATTCGCGGATTATGTCTGGCCGCCGATCCCGACAAATTGTCGATTTAACGGTCACGCGGGACAATTTATGCCCGCGCGGACGTCTGTATTTTTTGCCGGACCTAAACGTCGCCGGTCCTCGTAAAGGTTTCGAGGCGGGCGCGATAAAGCGCCGTGAAGTAACGACTGCTCGTGCGTGTAGATGGGGTGATTGTGAGGGAGGGGTTGGGGGGGTGAGGGGCGGTTCCCGGTTTAGATCGCCGAGGCGGCGGTGGACACCAACGTCGGCCCTGCAGGAGAGGAATCCGGGATTTGACGAAAGACCGTCGAGAGCGTCGGTGGAGGACCGGCGGATCGGCCGGGCCGGCGCAGCGGGGCATCGTTGGGTTCTCCGGTCCTCGGTCACGCTGGGAAATGGTGTCGGGCCGAATCGAAGGCTCGCGGCTCTCTAATTAATTGATAATTACTTATTGAGTCCCGACGCTGACTCGGCGCTTCTCGTAAATAGGCTTCGTTTGTTCTCTCCCACTGGCTCTCGCGCGCCACGCCGAGGGAAAGAAAAGGATCGCGTCTCCTCCGCCTTCCCACCGCCCGATTCGCCGCACCGCATCAATTTCTACACAATGACCGTCCGATTATTCTTTCGACGAGGATAACGTTCACGGTTTTTAATTTATTACGAGCGAAGGTCGACGCTGTCGGATCGTTTTCGATATTGCCTTCCCCCTCCCTCTCTCCCTCCCCCCCTCCCCCCCTCCCCGAATGGACAGCCTATTTTATAAACATTTATTTATCCGTTTATCCGCATCGCGTCGTAAAACACGCTGTAAAACCGTTCGCGATAAAGTCGCGCGTTTGATAAGCGTATAATGCGCGCAAGCCGGGGACGTAAAAGGCCGGGGCTCTCGGTGCCCATTTACAAGCCGTAACGGCGGCCGCGATAAAACGGGCCGTGAACGCGTGCGTCGGCCGGTGCTAAAGCGGCTCGTCGGATCTCCGATGCGGTGTCGCGTTCCGTCGATCGCGTGTCCCTCTTGGCGGAAGCCTCGCAGCGCCCACGCCGCCGAAACCTCGCGCGGACGGCGTTCAGTTACGCCGGAAATTCTTGCCGCTATCGAAACCTTTCGGCGAAAGACGAGACGCGACGTCACTGCGGGAAAAGTGGCCGGGTCTGAGGCGACGGAGGGATTCGCGTGCAGCGGGCTTAGCCGAGTCGCTTCGGGTGCTCGTAACCCAGATGATATCGCGGCTAGATATACAGCGGCCGGCTTTACGGCGTATTACAGGACGGCGTAAGGTATATAATGGCTTTATGCGTTCACGTGCGCACACGTACGCCGGCCGTAAGTTACGGCGAGGGCGCGCTTTACGAGCCGGCCGGCTCTTATTTCTCGCCGGGTTTCCCGGAGGGCCGCCGACTCGCCACCATCATAGAACCCGCGAGATCTCGTCATCTCTCCTACCTCGGCAAACACCTCGGCCTCCCTTATCTGCCGAGCATCGCCGGGAACACCCCTCCGCATCCTCTGCACGAGTTTCTTTCAACAAGCTGCAGTTAACGCGTCCTCCTATGCCACAAATCATGCCACAACCGCTTGATGCGACACTCCGATCGGCGAGTTGTTTTACCGTTCCGGTGGAAATGGAAATTCACCTGGGTATAAACTGTCCCGTCGAGCAAACTCTCTCTGTAACTTCCCGAAAGGTTGTACCCGGTGCACGTCCTTTAAAATTTTGAACAATTCTACCTCAAGGTCTATCGAAATCGTCGAAACGGTACATTTCACCAAAAACATATATTTGACATATAGCAGGCGCGAAAAGTAACCAACGAATTGAAATACGCGATTCCCACTTACGCCAATAAAATTCTCAACGAATTGTCTTTCGCGCCACCTGGATTTGTTTGCAGAAAGACGTCACGGTCGCCGGTCACCGTCGCGGCATTTCACGCGTCGAGCAACGGATGCGTCCGAGGTAGCGTGCAATCGTTTTCGCAGAGGAAAGAATACGATCGTGCGCGGCATCAGCGGCGGTTCCATGAACAGTTGATCGATGCCGGCCTCGTCTCTTATGAATGAGCGGCGAGCCGGTGTCGGGTTGTGGAGTCGCGCGGACGTTATTTACCGGGCGATACGCGGACGCTCGTAATTATAAAAATAATCGTTATTTATCCGCGGCATTCGCCGGGTCCGATGTCTCATCCAGCATCCCGTCAATGCCGGAGCGAGGCCTGCGAAGCGGGTTCGGAGAGTGTCCCTATCAGCGCTATCATTCCCAGCCGTGAATTATGTATGCTTAATACCTATCTGCGTATAATTCATTGCAATCCGGCTAGTTTACGTCTTCATTTGGCTGAAATTCTTGTCGCGCTAATAATACAGAACCTGTTTCCGAAACCGAGCAGACTATCGTTGAAGAGGCAAAAAACGAATCGTTTCCATTCGACGGGGACAAATCAATGCGCCATCCGGGCAAAGCGCAGGATTTCGTCAACGCCGTTTCGTTCTTCCCCGTCAAGTGGATCGGCTCGTTTCGGACAGTTTCCTTTTCACAATTTGATAGGGAGTTCGTCGGGTAAATAAAAGTGAGAAGCACGATCTATGACGAGAGCGAAGGGCGATCGGTGTCGGGGGAATGTCACTGCGGGACAGTGACGAATTATGGCGACGCGTAATAACGCGAGCGGGGTCTTTTCCCCGATGTCCGTGGCAATGAGGGGAACACGGTCGCCGCCGATCGGTGGCTCGCTTACCTCTTCGTAAACCAGTTTTCGTTTTCGCCTCGCGCACTTTATTTACGAGGGACTCGCGTGCTTTTGGATTTCGCCTCCTCGCTCCTTTTCGCCACGCTGCTCCTTCCTTTATCGAGGAACTTTTTTATAACCCCTCCTCCCCCACTCCCTCTCCCTCTCAATCTTCCCCTTTCGCGTATAATAATGAGATTAAGAAGTCGCGGCTTCCACCGCCTTAGACGTCGATCGCTTAATCTCTTTGCATCTCTTCTCGCAGGATAGACAGAGACGGAGGTATTCGGTACACAGTGTGCGAGCATGCGAGGAAAAGAGGGAAAGGGAAAGGCGCGATCGAAATGGGGAAAAAGTGTGCAAAAATGAGATCGCGGGTGATACGCAGTGGCGGTCGTCTTTAACGGACGCGGTTATGCAAGCCGAGGTGTACGAGCGCTCGCGCCATCAAAGCCCCAGCTCGTTACCATGAATTATGTATTGGGCAGCGACTATGTACGCGAACACCTTTTATGGAGGCAACGGGGATTTCGTTTAATTGAATTACCGTCGGACTAGGACGGACGTCGGTGATGGACGAGAATTTAGGACGCTGGCAGGAACAAGGACGCGATTCCTCGGACAACGACGGTCATCGGCTTCCGCGTTTTCTTAACAAGAATCGATTCTTAGAAATCGCGACCGAGGAATCTTCAAACGCAGCTACATTTTCCACGAATCTTTCCACGTCAAATCGGTTTGTCGACTCGAAACTTCCAACCTCGTTTACAGCCAAGGTGCGCTTTATTTCCGCATAATCACCGTCGATGGAAGCGAAGATGTCAAAACTGAACATGTCGGATATGAAGATACGTTGTCGCTGTCAAAAATCCATCGACGTCGTATTTTTTTAACCGTTCACTTTCGTCAGGTCGTTCCTCTCAATCGTATCATCCGGGCTTATCTTCCTTGCCGGAACTTTGTATCGAGACTCGAAACGCGCCGACCTATATATGTCCTGTGATTAGTGCGATCGTCGAATTTCGACGAACAATGCCCATCGATGAGCACGAAGCGCGTAGCTGCTGCCCGGTTGTACGGCTTTCACCGCTCCTCGCATTCTTCATCTCGCTCGGCATATTTTCCCGGGGACTTTGTCTTCGATGACCCTGATCTTCCTCCCGTCCCCTGATGCGAGGGACCGTGTTTCACAATCGTACGAAGCGACCGGTAAAACGATCCTTTTGTAAATCCTAATTCTCACATTTCTCGATAACCATCGAAATGTCAACAACTTAATGACCGAATCACAATTCGACAATGCCCGGGCGAAATAATTTCTCACAAATTCTCCATTATAACACTATATATATTACCATTGTCGCTACTCGACACCCAAAACTGACCAGACCTGAACGACGTGTTTTCAACTACCGATTACTCGAATCGAGGACTAAAGTCATTGAAACGATGTATTTTGTGCATTGTTATTACTGTTTCGGAGAATGGTAAATTTTCCGGAGATTGTTAATCAAACTTAACAACGGATGTTGTGTTTCGCGTAAAGTGGCTAGCGGTTTTCGCACCGGCAAACATTCCGGCTGTGGAAACGGTGACAGCGGCGAATGATCCGCGCGAAAAACACGTTTCACGGCTCGCGTAGTGGCAACGGTAACAACAACATTTGCGGAACATGACAAACGATGTAACGTTGAGGAGGAACAGCCTGTAAGACACTCGGTGGAACGCGCGGAGCGAACAATCGATCCTCGGTAGAAAAAGGATGAGCGGAGGATCGCGTGAAAAGGATCGCCGATCGCGCGATCAATAGTTCATTACGAGAGACAAAAATGCGGCCGACAATGGGCATCGTCGTAGCGCGGTGTAGCGCGCATGCGCGGCTTGTGACGCGGGACCGCGAGAAAAAATGGGCGCTCGGGATGAGCCGGTGGATTCCATAAGTGATTACGCAAGCAACAAGGCCTATTCACCGGTTGCATTAAGGCCATTATGGTCCGCGCCGCGGCCGCCCTGTGATTGGCCATTATCTATTCCGCCGCTACGTGGCCATATCGACGTGCGCGCTCTCCGGGACCGCATTGATCTCGCGTAGGTCGTTACGCGCCTCCGCTACCACCTTTCATTACACGCCGGAGAAAGATCGCCGCTACTGCCCCGCCATCCGGTTCTTTTCGATTATTACGTCTGGCTACGGATCGATTTTTACGTGTGACGAAGCGATTCTAACGAAACGGCCACGCCGTTTCTGGGCGAGAAAAAACTCTCTGGGGCATCACTCGCCGATTCCTCGTCGCGTCTATTCTCTCGCCTTCGCCGATCGGTCACTCGCTCATCTACAACTCACTTCTGACCGCACAGTTCTCGCCAAAGGGGCGCAACGTCTTTTATAGAGTCGTCGTACGCGAACGATATTCTTCGTTTATTTCTTCGTACGATTAGAAAATTGTTGATATTTATTCAACCGAGGAATAAAAGAGTGCACAGTGCACAACTGTGAGTAATAACGTATTTTGAAGTACCGGTGTAGAATAATAACCCGGAACGTCATTCCGGAATGGCAATTCTCAACGCGGCTCCAATAAAAGCGGCGCGGGGCACCGCTGACAATAAGGCTCCGGTTTCCCGGCGCTTTACGACAATCGCGAACGCGAGTAATCACCGGGCGATGCGCGTTTGGTATTTTTATCCCCGGGGCACCGGCAGCGACGGCCGTTCTCGCCGACCCCGGGGTCCTGAAATCACGCCGACATTGGGCCCTCGTTCAAGGTCAATATATTCATTGGTTGCGACGACCTTACGACGCGCGTTTTCCGTGAAAGTCCGCCGCGGAGCGCAAAAAGGGCGACGACTCGCGCCGAAAAAACCCCGGTGGCCAATTATTCGTCATGCTTAGAAGCGATAATACGGTTCGCGCGAATCGCCCGCCGACCCGGCCCGCTACAATGGAACACCTGTCAGTATCATTAATCCTGTACCTTTCAATTACGTTTTTTCACCGTGATTTTCGCTTTTGTATCGATCGTCATCTCGAAACTCGAGTCTTCGCACCAGGAACACATTATTACTATTATCGTTATTGTAACGCCATTGTAGACAGAAAATGCTTTCGCGGAGCAACACCGTAGACTCGATAACTCTTTTCAACGACGTCGATAAACAGATTTTCTACTCAAGTGAATTACGACTTATGAAAAATAAAGTCAATTAGGTCGGATTCTGTCGGATAAAAAGACTTCTTGGTATTCGCGGAGATTTTCAAGGTCACCGTGTTAGTCACTTTAGAAAATTGAATAGGAAACTACGGAAGTCAGAACGGCCGAAACAACGTCGGTGTAATTCGGACTCGGGCGGTACCGCGAGCAAAGGGCCCGTCAGGCAATAAACGTCGTTCAGGCACGTCGTAAACCAACGCTCTGGCGCGAACAGTCAACGCTCTCGCTATGTAATTCCGGTCCTTTATTGCTGAGTGTACCGAGATAGCGCGTGATAATGCGACGCAGCGATTCGTCCCCGAGTCTCTCTCTGCCCGTCTGTTAATCGCGGCAGGCAGATGGATGAAACGAGGCCTTAAACGATTTCGCGATGATAATCCGCGCTTTCCCGTGGAACGCATAGATCAACCATGGAAAAAGTCCCGGGAATGACCCATTCGCCGCTGATACATAATTGCGTATATACGGTCGGCCGTTACCTCGTGGTTTACGAGTATTGGCGTGGTAGTGCCGTAAATACCAATAATCGCGAGCGAGTGAAATAAAGCGAGTTTGCGCGGCGAAAGCCTGCGAAACGAGAGGAAAAGGGGCTGGCGGCGGCAACGGACCGGCAACTCCGCGGTTGTAGGCCCGCTCGCGAGGCGATTTGGCATAAATCGCGAAGACGTATGGCACGCGGTGCCTCTTGGCTAGCGATGTATCCCCGGCCGAACACGTATTTAAACAGGCGTTTAACATATTTCATCCGCTCAACTCCCCCCGCCGCGCCCGATTCTTTCCACCGCGGCGAAGTCGCACTTCGGCCCCTGCGCCTTCCCGCGGTGTACACGCGCGGTCATCCGCCTCTTTGTCATCGTCCCGGCCTTCGCGCTCTCCCTCCGCAGCATTATAAATTCCCCGAATATCGACGTGGTAATCGCTGAAAAAAACGAGGAGGG